>JAJHUR010096962.1:0-63795 GCA_027495735.1 Lutjanus campechanus
CACACACAAGCAAGAACACAATTTACTCATACACACTTTACTCACTTGGCATTGTATATACACCTACAAAACATGTGATGCCTGTGTAAACGGAACCCTGACCTGATTTTAAGGTCTAAAGCTGGACCATAACTAATGACAAAAGTCCAAGAAGATGTTTGTCTCCACACCTGTGATTTAGCCGAGACACATCAAGCAGAAAATGTTCCAGTGTAGATGAAAACCAGACATGCCAACCTCCAGGTCTGCTGATCAGCTGCACTCTTTCTTAAATATTATGAATTATTAAACACCTATTAGCTCCTTCATACTGTCTAATTAAAGTGGTCCCAACCAGACCATTTCTTTATTATAACATTATTTGACTTGCGTGCTTTAAGAGCTCTCATTTCCCGCTTTACTTCTTTTCAGCCATCAAACACTGTCACTGCAGCAGAAGTCTTGTAACATTCATGTGTTGTGAGTTGTACAGCAGATTTTTGTTTAAATTGTTATTAACTTCAACATGTGGCACCAGCTGAAATCTGGTAATGTAATCACGCAGAACAAAAACACTGCATGAAAACACTGCTCATCCTGCCAGAAAAAATAACATTCAAAGGGAAATTTGAGAAACAGTGATTGTGTCGCTTGTCAGCAGACTTTAGTTGATAACTGGTGTTTTGACAGCTTTAGAAAAAGGAGAAAAAGAAGTTAGATTCTACAAATGGTACTTGCTCGCAGTTTGTGTTTGTTCCTGTGCCAACAACATAAATGAAATATTATTTCTAGAAACGCTGAGGTTTCATTCATGATCTAGCTGTTACAATCTGAACAGTTTAAGGTTAGGGAAAGTGTTTTGCTGTCCATGAATGATGAAGAAGGATTGAGATGAATGAATTTCCAAAGAAGTGCCTTAGAGCCTGATGGCAGAGGGAGGCCAACCCGTTCTTATGCCAGCTTGTCCAATATCGATGCTGTGTCTCATACTGATACAAAAGGTACACTTTAGCAGCTGTATGAGACACTGCTAGAAAGCCTTTTCAACATGTTGCTAACAATGTGAAGCAGTTGCAGTTTGTGTAGCTTCAGGAGCATCATTCATTGAACATGCTCATGTCTGGAGTCTCTGTTATAGTGAAAAACAGACTGATCTGCGTTATAGGTTACATTTGTCTCCTCTATCTGTTCTCCCACCATATATCCTTGTAGTTCTCATCCATTATGGTGTGTTTCCAGTTGGAAATTTCAACAGTATGTTGGTGTTCAACTTACAGATAGAAGTTAGCCTGGCCATTCAAATTAATATAAAAACAATAATGTCATGCACCATTTAGTGTAACATCATTATACAGACTAGGAGGAGGTTCTATTTAAACAAACCCAGAAGAAATGAACTAAGAGAGATTAGGAAAAGATCCTGTTTTGGGTTACATTCACATAACGTAAGTGAAGCAAGTCACAAGACTAAAGTCGCATGACAGAAGTCGCGAGACACATGTAATGTTATGTACCTTAAAACTTGTGGTTTCACATGGGACATGAACCACAATCTCCTGGGTAACAGTCCTGTGTTTCTTTGACCCATTTATCCACGCTACGTCCACTCTACACAGACTTTCTCACTCTTAACACAATGTCAAACGCTCGGTGCATCTTACACAGCTGCTAAAGGGTACCTTGTGTGTCTGTATGAGTCTCTGATGAGGTGTAACAAAATGTTGGTATTTGACAACTTGGGAATGGAAACGAGCTGGGGAGGCCACTACAATCAGCCCCAGCACACACTGAACACCTACATATTCATAGATCTGCATATTTTGCTCCAGGCATATATTTTTCCACTGATGGAGGGAGAGACACCAACTGGCTGCTAAGTTTAATTCAGTCAGATCTGTGGATGTACAACTGGCCTGTCACAGGAGACTCAGGAGTCCTCTCCTTCTGCCACCATCCCCCTCTCTTCTTCCCCCAAAGGCACCTTGACTGATAATGAGAGAGGGAATGCAGGTACAGCCAGGACTCAGGGGGGTTTCAATTAACGCCCTGCAGATTAATAAAGAGTAATAAGGTGTGCTGCGTTTATGCGTGTGTGTGTGTGTGTGTGTGTGTGTGTGCATGTGTTTTTTGCATGTGTTCATGTGTATGCGTGTCCATGTGTGGTGAAAAGACCCCTGTCGCTCAGCGTGATGAACGGAAACTGAAAAGGGCTGTGAAAAAGCAGTGGCAAACTGTGGTGTGGAGGGCCCTCAGAGCACAGCTCTGATTGGGTATTTGCCCAAGGATTTTTAATTGGTCATCTGCTTCGTGTCACCACAGTGTGATTAACAGCAGGAGATCTTGGGGTCATTTTAACTCAATCTGCAGAGACATAAAAACACACACACGCACACATTACCATGCCTGAAACAGGACTGAAATCTTTGGGAATAATAGAAAAACAAACATGTTGCTTATCAACAGTTATAACCCTTCTGATTTTCATGATATCAAACACAAGTCTTGATACTATTTATGGTCGACATTTAATAGCCATTCAACGTATTTACATTCACTAATTATCTCTCTATAAAGTAGCATTCATTGTTAGTGGCAGAGCCTGCTTGAATTAAGACTGCCTCCCTAGCACTGATGCATGTAATCCAGTGTTACTGTATGGAATTTCTCATTGATACCAGCTTTGTGCTTAGCATTTGTTACTCTATATCGGTGCTGCACTTACTGCTAAGTTACTGCTAATGCGAATCAAACATTTCCTATTGCCGCAGCTTTACAATGCTTTAAAGCATTCAGTTGACAAAACATGGTAACTTTTCTTGCGAAGCAGTTTTAACAAATACAGTGCATTGCTTGCAGAGGTTAGAGCACACAATACCACATTTACAAAACAACAAAAAGATCATAATTCTGATTTCTTGATCATTTAATATATTCCGGGAAGTAACTGAAGAAGACCTGAGCAGCAAGTTGCAGGTGACAGGCTGCAAGCTTCCAACTCAGCAAGTTAACTAACAATGGTTTGTTTGGTTGCACTGACTGTAAACACACACCTCTCCTGCTGCATATCTGAAAACAGCTGCGTGTTTGCTGCCCCAAGAAACACCCTCTAATCGTAAAAACAGACAAAAAAGAAACCATTGAACTACCTAACCTTCTTCATCTGTGTCAGGTAGAAGCACAAAAATCAGGAAAAAATGTCCAAATTTACAAAATCTGAGCAAGTCAACAAAGACTTGTGGGCAAAACACTCTGCTCCTGAAACGCTCCTAGGACATAAAGCCATATGGATGATGGCTCAAAGCCACAGACACGTCTTAGCTGTGCCCAGTGGAATCGAGGCATAAAGCTGCACTTGCTCTTACTACCAGTAACTATGAGTGTCCAAATCATCAAGGCACGTAATCATGTGTGGTCCCTGTGTGGATATACTAAAACATACATACATGGAAAAAACCCTCCTTCCTCTGCTGGTTTATGTGCTTAATGTGATACTCCACTTTACATGATAACCCACTCAATATGTACTCACCACTATGCCGATGTGATGATAAGTGAAGATCTTCAGTTCACAAAACAATCCTGGAGGTAGCAGCCTCATCCAGTACAATGGCAGTGAACGGTGACCACGGATAAAACGTTAAAAAAAGAACACAAAACAAACACAAAATGTCTCCATCCTGCTTGTGTGGTGTAATCCAAGTGCACACAAGCCGCGACATTAAAAATTAACCGCAAAAGACGCCATTTACGCCATGTTTTTGGCCGAAATGTCAGCTGTAGCACGTAGCCAGTAGGATGTAAACATGGCGTCGATCTCGCGAGACTTCGTATATATCGTAATGGCCGCACATGCGGAAGTCACCGTTCACTGCCATTGTACTGGATGAGGCTGCTACCCTGTTTTCTGCTGAAACTCCAGGATTGTTTTGTGAACTGAAGATCTGCACCTATCATCACATCGGCATAGTGGTGAGTACATATTGAGTGGGTTATCATGTAAAGTGGAGTATCCTTTTAAAATCTGAAATATCCCGCCCTGAGGCTGTTGCCACTAGCTCAGTGTACGTTTGTACAAAAATATAAAATATATTTCAAATTATATTATGTTACATTAAACGTATTACAAAAATACATTTAAACTCTAATTTCTTAAGAAAATACTAAAAACTGTTCACATCAGGGTCTGTGGACTATCCACAGTGACAAAGACATTACTTTTGGGAAGACACAAAGCTGCTGACTTGAGCTTTTGCAGTGCTTTAAGCATGACAAATGAAAGTCCATTTGCCTTCTTTGTGTTTGGGTGGTGTAAGTTATCTCAAATAATATGAAAGCTCTCTGCATGGTTTAATACTATTAGGAAAATATTTAGTTTTTGTAATTAGTGTGAACTGACCCTTTAAATAGAGGCCTGTTGGAGTGCTATGTCATGATGTTGTGTTTGTCTGGTGACACTCCCTGTTGCATTTCCCATGGCACCACAAAGAGCCTAAATAAACACCCACACAAACAAAACTACACACACCCTGCTGCCTGTCACTGAACAATGTTTGTTTTACAGAGTTGATTAATCTGAGCTCTACCACTTTCACACCGACAGCAGGCTCTGACTGCCTCTCTGTCTCTACAGTACAGTACAGTAAAGGAATGCACCTACAGCTATCTCTGTCTACATTAACCTTTCCATGTTGGATGCATGACTAACAAAGGCTGAAAGTTAAGACACTTTCCCTTTCCAGCATTTTCGTAATCCTTTATTGTGTTTGTGGTGTTTGCAAAAGCGAAAACAAAAAGTTGCAGGTTTCATTCACTGGCCATTCACCTAGACTGACTATGTTACTGTCAAACCTGGAAGCCTTTGTCTCAACCACGTAGCATGCCCTGCATATCTCAAGCATGCAGGATAAATATTTACATAAGCAAGAACTGGATGTGAGGTATGTTGTTATTGGTAGATGAAAAGGCATTTGTTGTATTTACTGTATGTGTCTGGGTGTGAGTGTTTTTATGTGAATGTCTGTGTGTGCGCATGTAGATTTGAAACACAGATAACACCTGACATGTGTGGTGTGTGCGTGAGAAGGGCTTGTTTGCGTATGACTTTGGCGTGTTCTAACCTTGATTTATGGTGTAGTGTGTTTTTTGCTGTGCTGTACATCTGTGAGTGACTGTTTAGGGGTGAAAGGGACGCGTTCAGGTACCCTGCGGCTCCTACATATATGTGAAAACAAAGTCCCGGGCCCCTGGGATGAGCAGCTGCAGGAATGATTGAGTGACACATGGCTCCACCCTGATGCATATGGGCATATAAGGGAAAAAGGAATGTATCGAGGCCTGTTAAAATGTCAACAAACACGGTGAAGCATTTGAACAAGAAAAGCTGCGAGGAAGATTAAAATAATAAAGCGTGATGTAGCATGGAGGTATCTTTTGTACAGATGCATGCAGAGACAGCAACTGACAGACAGGCAGACGGTTGGAAACTACACTCTTAAAGATGAAAATGCTAGACGAGAACCATGAAGGGTTCATTGGCTTGTCTCTACAGAAGAACCCTTTTATGTTCCCATCAGAACCTTTTCAGAGAGTTCTACCTAGAATCCAACATAAAGGGTTCTACAAAAGGTTAAACTCAGGACCCACTATGAAAGGAGAAATATGGTGCAATGGTTCCAGCCAGACCCCTCTCTGGGGATTCTATCCTTTCCACCATCTAAGGCTGCTAACAAGAACCCACCCAGGGGGTTCTACCAGGAACCTTTTTAAATTCCACGGATTAAATCTAAAACCCACCCAGGTGGTTATATTCCACTGCTTTTATCAAGAACACAACCAAGGTGTTCAACTGAGAAACCTTTTATATTCCAAGGGTTTCATCTAGAACCCACCCAAGGGGGTGGTACGGAGAACACTTTTTATATCCCAAAGATTTTAACTACTGAGAACCTTTTTATATTCTGGGGTTAGGGTTCCAAATAGGGTTTGTAATGGAATCCTGATTCTTACAAAGAACTCTTGACAAATCCTTTCTTCAAAAAAGGGTTCTTCAGAAGCAAATGGTTCTACGTAGAGCCTCAGCTCTTCAGGAAGAACCCTTTTGGAACCATTATTTCTAAGAATGCAGTCAAACAGAGATCGGATTACTGGAAAGCTCACCTCTGCACTGGTGACGTCTAAATCATCACACACACAGAAATCTAGGACAATCCTATAAAGAAAGAAACAGAGTTGTAAAGAGAAAAAAAGTGAAGTCATAGTGAGCATAAACGCAACAGAAAAAGTGACAACAAGGAGGACAAAGCATGATAGGCCGGAGTGTGGAGGAGAGAGAATCAATCAGTCTTCAAGGGCCTGTTGATTAGACATTCTACAGCCTTCTCCATCTTCGTTAGGCTTTAATTAATTCATAATACTGAAACAAATTACCTTTGCATGGATGAAAATTACACCTAAATGTGGCGTGGCAGTTTGGCATTTGGTGATTAAATTATCTCTGGAGATTGTGGGAGTTTGATAGAGCAGCGTTGTCTTGATGGAGTCGTGTAACATTATTAAGTTTGAAATAACAATCCTCTCATTTCCTACGTGGGGCCATTTGTAACAGAGAGGAGGAGAGATGTAGAGAGGAGGGGAGGAGAGGAGAGGAGAGGAGAGGAGAGGAGAGGAGAGGAGAGGAGAGGACTAATAATTGTCGTCATAGTTTTCATCAACAACTTTTTTTCACTGATGAGAATGAGACAATAACTGAGAAAAAGTAATTGACACTTGACACTTTCCTCAACAAATAAAAACTAGACAAAAATGTTTAGGAGGGACGAATTGGAAAGCGATTCAATCTCTTTGTGTGGTAGGGAGATTAGAGTACTGATCTACCTGCGAAGTCAACTAGCATGCACTGTAAAACACTATACGGGAACTCAGTGGAATCAACTAATTTTATCTTGTTTAGTTAACCTAAATTTAAACCTTTTAACAGTACTCAATCAATCAGAAAAACGTCTTTTTTTAAATTTCTTTTCAGACCACTTCAGAACTTCTAAACATGAGTTGATCTGACTTGATGTCAAAATAATGCACTCCAGTGAGTTCACTCAACACATTAAATTAAGTTTCGAAAGAAACTTGATCGGCATATTAGCAGATTTCCCAGAATGCAAATGTTTGACAGTTGAAACTCTCTTCAGACCCCTCGGTTTTGCTAGTTCAAAGAAAACATGATTAAGGTTAGTATTAAAATTATACCCCTCTACATTTATTTGATTCAACTTAATATCTTGAGCTTAATGAACTTGAATGTTCACACACTTACACTTACGTGATTTTTCAAACTGAAGGCTTGTTTATGTTCCCTTTACATACAAAAATAGATAACTGTGTTTTAAAGCACCGTCACTGCACATATCCATATGTGTATCTAACCTTAACATTAATTTAGCAGCAGTTGTTGTGTAAAAGGAATGATGCACAGACCTTTTTCACTAAGCCTGAAATACAAAACAAGCTAGACCACTGCTGTCCTGCAGCGATTGGAGAGTGAATAACTAGAGTTGATAATCTTGGATCATAAATAAAAAGATTGATTGACATGCTAAGTGTAACGTATCACTGTCATTACACTGAAACAAATGTGTGAGAAAAAGATGAATGCACATTTGAATAAATGTAGTCTACATGTGTAATAATAGACATATGATGTAAGTATACTGTAAAATGAGTTTTGAAATGCTAGAGGAATGTTTAAATAATGCATTACACTTTAAGTAAACCTGTTTTATTTTAGTCGACTAAAACGATTAAGATGATTAAATTATGACTAAAACTTGTCTGCAGTTTAGACAAAACCTAGCTCTAACTAAAACTAAATCAAAATTTGCTGCCAAAATCAACACTGCAGAGGAGAGGAGAGGCCTTACAAACAACACAAACTCTTTCTCCCAAAAGTCTGTCACATTTAAACTTGTTGCCTTTTGATAATAAGAGAAACCTTTCATTTTACTTTTTAAAGACTTCATGGAATTTGGCCTTTATTCTGCTGTCTGCAACTTTGTGAGACTGAGAAGATTGTGGCATATACTGTTTTTTTAATCCACTTTTCACTGAAAACTGTCTTATCACACGGAAAGGGCAGATAGTGTCCCATCAAACTCAAAATGTGTGTCTTTATCAAACCCACCTCATTGGCTTTGTTCACCAGACCACCACTGTGGGGAATTCTCCACAGACAATGAAATATAATAAAAAATACATACAATAAGAATACTTCTTCTCAACAATACAATAAAACAGCCTTGGAGCAGGAAAGAAAGCAGCAGAGCTCAGCTTTGAAGAATGATAACAGAGTTAAGGAATAGAATGGCCAGGAGTCTTTTCTTCTCTTTTTATAGGTTATAGATTATGGTAAGCAGATAGCCGCGCAGCTTTATCTTTGTCTGAGCTACTCTGTTGCTACTCCAGTTGGAAGCTTAAAAGACCATAGTCTTATCCTGCCTTTGTTGAGGCCTGGGTGCCAAGAAAACAGGCAAAGATAGTTATCATGTGTAGATGCAGCCCAAGCAACATTGCTGTACAACTGTGCTGTCAAGACGCAATGTCCACCAGGTCACATGGTGCACATTTTCTCAGAATACGGCTTGGATACAAATGAGGGTGTACTCTGTGTGAGAGACAGTGGCATAATTAGTGGCAGAAAAAGGGAGTTTTTCTTCTGAACATATTATTAATGTTAGAACATAGTTGCTGAAAACGTGAAAAGACTGCTGGTAGATTGTTGTTCACGATTTCAGTGTTCAGGATTTGTTGGGTGGACGTGAAACATGGCTTGGTGACATACTGGAGCTGTGGTCCCCCATCAACCACCCTAACAGTCAGTTGCGAACAGACCTTCAGCGACTCTCTCATTCCAAATCAGCCCAGCTTCACTTCAGCTCACTTCAGTTCCAACAACCCGACACAGAAGAATGCAAACATACAATCCTGTCACCATCCTTAATACGATACAGTCTTCGGCTTTTGTTTGACACCTACTGCCTGCAAAAACTGTTGTTGCACATTTCTGATCGATCGTTAGTGCAGTTAGCACACATGAACTTGGCTTGTTTACTATATTTGTGAACGTTGCCGTCACCCTTAAGTTCCAGCTGATCCTTGTTCAAAGATCTAGTTTAGCAGTTCAATAAACCATTGTTTGGTAGTCTATTTAAAACAAAGAAACAAATACCTGAATATTCGTATTGAACAGCCAAATCTGCACATGTACACAGACATTTACATTTATGCTGCTCATACCGTGCACAGATTATGATAAACTTACATTTGCACATTTGAGTTTTGATACTGCTTATTATATATTTGATACTCTATCTTATAATTGTACATGTTTGTGTTATTTTTCTCTTGATCGCTACTGATGTTCCTTATGTATTTTCTTCACCTTTCATACGTATGTTTCAATTTTTTAACAGAATACAGAGTGGAAGGCAAAGAAAGAACTTCATGGCACATGGAAGCTTGTTTTGAACTGTACATATGACAATAGACGCTTTGACTTTGACTTCTGACTTTGAAATCCAGTTTGACTGACAAATTCTGAGTCAGATACAGCCCTGTTATAATCTATTATCTCTCTACATAATCAAGCAAACAGAATGGTAAAAATAAAATCTGGTGTCACCATGCTCACTAACCGAATGTTTGTCATCAGTTTCATTTACAAGCCTTGGAGCCTAACGGCGCAATCACACTACAGCACACAAACAGAACAGTAAGCTGTTTGCTCATACACTGTGTGCGTGTGTGTGTGGTGTGATTGTACTGTACATGCGTTTGCAAGTGTGTGTGTGTGTGTGTGTGTGTGTGTGTGTTTGTGCACAATATCTTGTTTGCTCTCTCACTAAAGGCATCGTGGAGAAAAACCTCCTCCGCAGGCAAT
Organism: Lutjanus campechanus; assembly: GCA_027495735.1. Lineage (NCBI taxonomy): Eukaryota > Metazoa > Chordata > Actinopteri > Lutjaniformes > Lutjanidae > Lutjanus > Lutjanus campechanus. Next base: position 9,908 of record JAJHUR010096962.1, read on the forward strand.
AGGAGCCTCCGTGTCAATTATCCTGCCCTGAACCTGCGATCTCCTCTCTTCTCTCCCTCTCTCCTCCCTGCCTCCCATCATCCTCAGCTCCTCTAATAGGCCCTCTCTCAGGATGATGAGAGGACATGCTCTCCTCTGATGGCAGCGCAGCACAGCTCACAATGCTCTGTGTCAGGGCAAGATTAAGACAGGGCAGAGGGAAAAACATTCCCATCAGACGTGGTGGAGGGCTGTGTGTGTGTATATGTGTGTGTACTGACAGGTATTAGACTATCAGGTATTGTTGCTTCCTCAAAGGGAACATGCCAAACATGGGGGTAAGATACTAATAAACACAGACATGAATACAAGCCTCTTTAGTACAAAGTGAAACGCGCACACACAGGAAGGATGAGCAGAGGAAGCGAAGGAAAAGGAGACATAGAAAAGGAGGGAGAGAGAGGGAGAGAGATGTATAAACTGTCAACACTGTCACAGAAAATGGCCCTCAAATTAAGCCGAGCGTGTGGTTCTACAAGGGACTCTGGGAAATTGCCTTTTATCGCTTCCCAAACAATGGGCCGTCTGACAGCGTTGCGTATGATAACACACACACACATGCATGCACACACGTCTGACAGTGTTATGCCCGATAACTCAGCCAGCCGCTATTTACATTATTCCTCCACCGAGTCTCCCTCCCTCTGTCTTCTTCAGCGACTTTTACTGTCCTCGGCAGCCGCGCGCTTTCATGTGGTTAATATCATGCAAAATAACAGCTTCTTATTTTCCTGCTACCCCCCTCCTCCTGCCCCCTCCGCATCCCATCTTTAATGGGGGCTAAGCGCTGTAAGCTGGCTGAGCGCGAGGGCCTCTTATACACACACTACTGTGGTTATCTCTCCTCTCTGTTTATCATTGTTATTATTATTAATGCTCTGCTGTAACCGCAGAGCCCGAGACGAGAGCAGAGGAGAGGAGGGAAGGAGAGAGGGATGAAGAAGAAGAAGAAGAAGAAGAAAAAGAGGATGGGGCAGCGGAGGGTGGAAGCGCTCCTGTGATGTGATGCTTGTTAAATAAACTGCTATTTACCACCGTGACAGAGAGATTATTTACAAACACGCGCCATTACACCGCACCCCCCCCCCCCCCCCCCCCCCCCCCCCCCCCCCCCCCCCCCCCCCCCCCTCCTGGCTCCCTCATCCTCCTCTTTTGCTCTGTTTCCGAGTTGTGTGTTTGATGCTATGTGAGGGCCACGCTGGTCGGAGGATTATGACTGGTGACAGTGTAATGAAATGCTCTTCTGCTGTACTGTATGAGGATGATAGAGGCCTGCAACATGTTGTTATCTTAGGGGATTTGTAATGCACTGAAGTTAGGGATAATGAGGGAAGTGCTCATCTGAGCCAAAAAGCCATTGTAAACTGTGATCTCATACATGCGCCATTCCAATAAAGAAATTTCTTGACGCACTCCTCTTGATTTCTAAATCAAACTGCGCTAGTCACTAAGCCAGTGGGCCAGATATAAAGCCCAGTGCAGCCTCGTCAGCTTTTAAAAGAAATCTGATTTTTAAAATTATGCTTATGAACAAATTTCTTCTCTATAAAAACATAAATGAAGTATTAAATACTCTCAGAAGGTTGATTGGTTAAATGAGCAGCTCAGCACAAAAGAAAGACTGAGGTTACACCAGGTGGTGTGAATGTAAATGAAAGTGTGCTTCTGAGTCGAGCTTCTCAGCTTCAAGCTGAAATTAAATTTGAAGGAAATTTGAAGCAGAATACAGCAGCATGTTGCTGCCACAGTGGCTCAGTTTTTTGTAATGAGAAGGAAATGTGTGTGTGCCTGTTTTTTATTCAGTGGGGCTCTTTGCTCTGCTATTGATGTTTATTGTACTTTTTCATCTGTTCCGGAGATTGAATGGACATTTTAAGGTTTTGTAGAGCCTTCACTGTGTATCATATGATAACTGTGGAGCAGCTGTCATTGAAGTAATTTTCTATTTTTAACATTGTATGGTCTTGAGATGTGCAAAATATGGTATTTTTTTATATTAATTCAATACAATTTTCAATGGAGAATAGAGTTCTCCTTTTAGAGACATAAAAGACTGGACTATAATGACAGAATTATAATACAGTCTTTTTATATAAAGCTTCTACAAGGAACTTTTATATTTTGTTGATTTTGGAGCCTCCTGTGGACAAAAGCGGTAGCGTTTCCACTGTAATAACCACAAAATGTAATGTCAAAAAAAGCTAGTCCAGTACAACAAGTCTAACCAAACACAAAGTATATTTAAGAGCTGAAGAGTGTCATGTTTGATAGCCTGAAAGCAGTCCCCTTCCACAGTCTGGCTAACATTCGCACATCTGCAGCTAGCACCTAAAAATGTTTCCTTATCTCTCCATGGACAAAAAGACTTTAAGTGAGTCATCAACAACTTCATCGACATCTTCAACCAGTTGCTGGAGATAACTGGGCTTTTTTCACTGTCCTGTTTGAGGTTGACCGAGCATTTTATTTTTACTAGCATTAGCCAAAACTCAGACACTGGCTGCGTCCAAGATTTCTTTCCATCATGATATTTAGCATGCTACCACAAGTATGTTACATTTATCAGTATGTCTGACACCTTAGAATGAAACCAATATTTGTGAAATGAATAGTTAACAGAGAAACAATAAGTCTGCAAGCACTATGGTGGTAACGACAACAACATAGCAGGAAGGATATCACATTTTTCCTCCATGACACAAACAGCAGCATTAAACGCCCTGGTGACAGACAGACAGGCTGGAGGTAGTAAGGATGGGTCTGGGAGAGGGAGGGATTTTATTTCATGTGGTGTTTAAAATCTTTTTAACAAATAATCAAAATGTTCTAAATAAGAAACAGTGGTGAAATTGAGAGGTTTGGACTTTCTTTTAAGCCCAAGATGATATTTTTGTTATTACAAAGCGTGTCAGGCACAGAATACAGCTAACGATGAGTACCAGTACCAAATTCCAGATACCCGTACTGGTACTGTAATGGTTCCAGTGTGGAGGTGCCCAACCCTACAATCAAACCATTCACTTAATTAAAGTCATCTACAAGGAATGTGCACTTGCAGGTGTTTGATTGCCAGTATTGTGTGTTTTCAGATGATTTCACTCTGTGTTGCAGCAAAAGTTGAGCCAGAATGTTTTTTTTTTTTTTGCTGGACAACCCTGACTTTTTCTACTACACTGGCCCCCCTCCCGACACATACACACACACTTGGCCAGTGCCAGTGACCTCATTGAAATGAACAAGGGTACTATGTGTTTTTTTTTTTCATATGCGATGCTGTTGTTTGTCTGAACATGGCCTTAGCTAGCCCGCATTATGTGATCCTCCAGAAAATAGCTTTTCCATAGACGTGCAGTTGTCTGCCAAAGCACAAGGACATGTCATTGGCACCACCTGTGCTGTGTCATATACTATATCAAAACACAAAATAAGTGATCAGAGAGTCAGAGGAGACAGCTGATCTACACCTTGAAGGAGAACATCAGCCACAACTGTGAAAAATATAAAAACATGTTTTTATAGAGCCAATACAACCCAACAGGCACAACAATCGGCCTCATCCACTGTGTCCATATATATGTGTGCGTGTGTGTATGAGCTTTTTGCATTGATAATTACAAAATTACACTCAAATCACAGAAATAAAGCATTAGTTTGTTAAAACTACATGAAATTAAAATTACTAAATTACTTTTTTTTTTTTTTTTTAGCATTTATACTGTTAAAGAATAACACAAGGCCTTTGCAGTGAAAATACTTTTACTAATTTTTAACTTAGATAATCTTAAGTTTGTCAACAGACAATAAGTATGCATTGACTTCCTTTTATCTCATAACTAAATTGTGACAACAAAGTAAAGAAAAAGATACTGACAACAAAAATTACTTGTTCAACTGAGTGAAAGTGAGCCCAATTCAGCAGATGTATCAAAAGTCTGATTTGTCAGGTAAGAAACATTATCATTATTTTCTGAAAACCAATAATGACACATCAATAATGACTTATGTATTTATTTTTATATAATATTAAAGAATGTTTCAGTAACACATTCTCAGACTAAACAGTTAAAGTTAGGCTTACCTACCTTATCTAGTATCATGACACTGTTTGACAAAATTATGACAATAAAATTATGATAATAAAGCACTGACTAAAGTTAAATTGATTTCACTGAACAGATCTTGACTAAAACAAAACAAAAGAATAAAATATGAATTTAACTTACTACAATTTTCAGTGAGTGACTAAAGCTAATTTTAAAAGTTTGTCAAAATAAACACAGAGTGATACTTGTGCTGTTGGGCTCTCCGCTGCTTTTAACATGACAAGCAGTCTGGCTAGCATCAGTCATGTGACCCTTGTCTTGCATGTCATAGTGATCCCTCGGGTTTCCTGGGGCGGCAGAGAGCTGGGTGTCGGCCATTACACCTCACTTAATATTCATCACCCCCTTCACTCACACCCATCCGCCCATTCAGAGGATGGAGAGAGGCTCCATTGAGATGTTTCTGTTTGAAAACTCCACCCCTAACAATATGCCTCCCATCCTTCCAAACTGGCTCTGATGGTCGTCTCCCTTAGGGGTCCTTTAGAGAGGATGTGTGTGCGTGCGTGCATGTTTGTGTGTGTGTGTTTGTGTCACCTAGAAAGAGAGAGCAATACAGCCTCAAGGGCCTTTTCTTGACACTGGAGGGGATGAAATGAAGAGAGTGAAAAAAGGAGAGTGGAAGGGAGTGAAGGGAGGGGGGTAAAGGGCAGTATGAAAAAAAATGGGTGATTGGATGATGCTGACAGTTTTATGTGACCTCCTGGGTCTGTGTGGTGCGCGCGCGCACACACACACACACACACACACACACACACACACACACACACACACACACACACACACACACACAGGAACATACACACATATTATTAATGTGAACATAATTTTATATACATACAAAAGCATCAGATATAATATCCAAAGCACTTGCTACTTGGAAATGTCTTTTTTCCTTTTTTCAAGAGAATCAAAAGTGTGTGTGTGTTTGTGTGTGTGCGTGTTTGCAATATGAGTCCTCATCTAACAGGACTATTCATATAGCCAGTGGCTTGTAACTTACACCTTGTGTGTAACCTGACCCTAAAGGGTTAAGGTGAAAGGAGAGAAGTCTGATCTCAAAATCACTACACCCAAACCTCTGTAAAGGACACACACACCCACGTATACACACACACAATGGCTCATTATCTTATGCGTGTGTCACCGTGGTTTTATGAGCTCCATAGAGGTCGTATTCAGAGTATTGAAAGGAAAGCCCGAAGCAGACTGGTGTACAGTTCTTTACACTTCTTTGCTCTCCCCTCCCCTCCTCCTCTTCCTCCTCTTCCCTCCCTCCCTCCCCTGCTGAGTCCATTAAAGACCTGCAAGTTTATCAGACCTAATGTAGCGTTAGCATATACAGCTTTTGCCTGTACCACACTCTATTCTCCCCTATCTCTACCACTCACTGTGCATAAACCTCACTAATACTATCTCTGCCATTCACAGTGGATGGGCCTCGCTAACGATGCTAATTAGCAAGCGAACACAATGCACGCTTCATCTCCCCTCCCACCTGTCAGAAGTACATGCGGCACAGCCTCAAAAAACCAGAGAAAATAACTTCCCTCTCTTCTCCCCTCCTCCTCCTCCTCCTCCTCCTTACCACCCTCACCCTTTTGCGTTAGCGCCGTTTTATGTTTTGTTTGGTTTTTGCTGTGAAAACTCCAGGAGAAACTTTGCTACCTGTGCCTTTGTGTGTGTGTGTGTGTCTGTGTGAGTGTGTGTGTGTGTGTGTGTGTGTGTGTGTGTGTGTGTGTGTGCGCTCCCTTCAGTGCCATTTTGTTTGATAAGAAAATGGAGAGGGGGGCGTGGAGGGTAGAGGAGAGAAACAAGAGAGACCAAACAAACCAGGGACATGACAGACACGAGGAAAGGGGAAACAGAGAATATGAAAAGATCCCCTACTGTTTACAGTTGTAACCTCTGTTCTCCGCCTCGTGTGAGTCTTTGACAGAGGACGGAAAGATTTACTGTAGAAGAGACGAAAGAGAAATGGGGAGAGCAAGAAACACAACACCAAAGGCAGAGAGCCGGCCACCTAAACCCTACACCACACCCCTGTAACCATCTTTATCCCGCGGTCCACACACCTTGAGGGCATTCCTCAGTTCACCTCTCAGATGAAAAGAGTGAATGTAGCCTTTCTGATGCTAAATAGAGTGGTGTGTTTCTGCTCCCCAGAGGATGCAGAATCCCGTTTCATCAATTCAGCCAGCTGCCCACACACACAAGTGCTTGTTGAGTGTATGTGCGTGGGCTAATGTGTGTGTGTGTGTGTGTGAGTGAGTGAGTGTGTGTGTGTATGAGCAGAACGTATTGTGTAAGTGGTAGTTAGAATGCGACAGCAAAAGCTGCTCTCTAAAATGGTACTCATATTCTGAAGGGCCTACAGGGTTTCAGTGGCGCTTGCTAACGAGGCATTCATACTGATCCATTACAGAGTACCACACACACATGCGCATACATACACACACATACAATATTAAACCCACCCATGAATGATGAACTCACAGTAAAACCAATGCAAAAACTTAATCTAATGTAAACAATGCCACATGCTGTTTTGCAATACTGCTTTTAGGCATTTTGAAACAAATTTTAACGTTAATGTATAATGACATTTAAAGAGGAAATAGACAACTTTTTTGGTTGAACATATTATTATGAAGTAAATGTTGATTACACACTGTGATGACTATAGAATAATGACACCATCTGCATTTAGATTGGTTTTGTTTAAGCCTCACTTTCATCTGTCTGCCACCAGGCACGATTTTTTCTGGGAAAACTATGTTTTCATTTTGGACTAAATTACTTAATAAATCCATGAGTTTTCTCCTAATGTTTTCTTTTAACTTCTCTCTAACTACCACTGTAGTTACTTATTTGTCCAGAATAATAGGCTGTTCCTCGAACTATGTTATTACTATGCAATGCAAATCATTACAATAGCCTGAAAAGTTGCAAAATACAACTCATACATGAAAACGAGAACTACATTGTATATGACATAAAATATTTCCATAAATGTGTTACTTTTATATGCTACGCAAGTGACCAGTCCAGAGAGTAAAAGCTTTAAAGCTATTCCCTTTTTTAGGTTTCTCATTCACTTGCTCACTATGAAGCACTCAGCCCCTATTGGCCAAACAGGAGGCATCAAAATATCTGCATCATCACAGTGAACCAGAATACGTGTTTGTTTCTTCTCTGAACTACAGAGGGTCTTTGGCCCGTTATTCTTGTTTCAACACAAAAAAAAACCTATGAGCCAGTCTCTATAGCAAGTTCTGATGACTTCTGCTGAGTTTGTAAGCAGTTTTCTCTTCGGTGAAAGACACTATTCAGCCAGAAGGAAAAGTCAATTATTAAAGGAGGCCTCAACAAATGTATTGCTTTTTTCACGTTTTGCTATAATATTAAGGCTCTTTATGTCTCTCTCCTACTCAAAAGCTGTCAGAATCAATAGAGATATGATTCCCACTTAGTGTATAACAGCTATTGTCCCATAAATGTTATTTAATAGCTTTAAGTATAACTACAGACAGCTCTGAAAAATGGTCAGGTCATTGTAATCTCAGGAAAGATTAAATCGAAAGCAACTGGACTTGAAGACTTGTAAACAAGTCCAGTTGCTTTCGATTTAATCTTTCCTGAGATTAGCTGTGAAAAATAAATAAATAAAAATATACAGGCTAATGCATGCAACATTATCCCACAAGATGATGCAGTTGTCAATCAAATATATGCACTCAGTCCTGATAGATAATTATAATAATCTAAACAGCAGAGTTTACCAGGAGATCACTGCAATAAAAGATTACATAATTGCTTGATAACTTTCCAGAGTTATAAAATCCTGCCTCATGGTAAATGCATGTGAAGGGGTTGGATATTAATTCAAATTACACTTAGTCCTCGATTATGACTTTAAAAGTAGCTCAGTAGATTACACAGTATAATGCACACTTAAGTACAAGTGAAATTACACACACACAAAAAACTCATTAAAGTACAAATATACCAAAAATGACTTAAATACAGTAATTTGAGTTAGATATGTCCACCCCTGAAAAAGTGCAATAACTAGAAGAAAACTGTACCAAATGGCACAGTTATGTCTGTCTTCTTACTGTTGGCTCCTGAAATTTGTTTTTGTGTGGATCACGTACAAGTGTGGGTGTTGCGGCGATCTGCCTGGAGGTGTGGCTGTGCGCGCTACACCTGACGGCAGCCGACTGCAGGGCAAGCGAGTCGGCGGGCGCGCGCTGTGCACGCTCCGCTATGCCGCGCCTCAGCCAGTCCAGTCCAGTCCAGTCCTTCCTTTTCAAGTGTGGGAAGCCATAGCGTTGAAAATACACTTGACAGTGGGAATGAAAAAGATCTTAACTCTTTCTTTTCAACTTACATACAAAATGTTGCTTTGTCTTGCATCAAAAAATTCTGAGGTCCACAAGAAATCAAGATGTGACATTCTGAACCCGTAGTATTATCTCCATTTAAATTGCATGTAAACAACAAAATGTTCATCTAACTGGCTTAGAGATGCTGGAGCCAAGGATATGGCACATCTTTATCTCCATCTACTATGCATATAAAGGTTTATCTTTAATTACTGAATACATACTATCTGATTTCTTTGGTGATCTTTAGTCCAGGCTAAATTGAAAAAAAAATTAGCCTGGAATAAATGTTTCTTTTGACAGTCAAGCAGGTTAACGGATTCCTCAATGTCAGCTGTTGTTTGCAGGTATTCAGTGTGGAGACACAAGGTTGATGTCTGTATTCTTGACTTTCTATGCTCCTCGGGTGTAGCATTTGCCTGCAGACTGAACTTTATATGACTATTGTAATGAAACCGCGTGCCAAATGTACATTTCCATTTTTGATGGCTGTGGAAATGTGCATAAATATGTAGTCCCAATATTGATTCAGTTTAATTTTAAAATATCTTCAGTTTCACTGCTGCAGTTTGATAACTGATCAAAAATTCCACCCCTACCCTCACACAGTAAATGGTAACCCTCTAACTGACTGTAAGCAATGGTGGGTGTACTTTATTCAAATCATTTACATAATGTGCAACTTCGGTTTGGTAAAATAACCCAATAACCACTAGTAACTACGCGTCAGATGTCCATTAAACACACAAAGCACACAGGACACTGAGTGCAAGCCAGTGCACACACAAGCATTCAAAAGCACTGCCCCTGATCGTTTTATAATGGATAACCTTAAAAACAGTCCTCATGTGTTAATCAGTAACAACAGTAATATATTAGTATGCATTCATATGAATCTGACACATTTGTTTTCTTTGTATATTGGAAATCTGGACACAGTGCCAGAGGGGACCAAACACACACTAAACTCTGCCGAGCACTTGTGCTGCAGCTGTTGGATTCACTGTTATTCACACTGAACATCGAGGAGGACAAATTAGCAGAAATATGTCCTCCAACACTGCAAATATTACAGAGCTGGTCAATTACAGTTATTTAGAGGGATACATTTCCCTAGTTTATACATTTCCACAACATGCTGTCAGCTATATAACCAATAAACATACATGCCTAATGAGTTCAAAGTGTTAACTGTAATTAGCCGCTCACCAGAAAAACAAAATATCACTCACACTGTGGATTAACCAGTGCAGTTACAAGCACATGCTGCAAATCAAACATTGTGTGAGTGAACATTTAGCACTTGGCAAACATAATAAATTCCACAACATACCCCCCACGCCAATAACGTATTGGCTGGATAAAGACATCTGTCTGTACGTCACACATACAGTAGAACAAAGACAGAGCACACTCACTATTCAGTTTGCATTATGGCGGTGTTATGCCACCTCTTTGCTGTATTTGTGTCATCTATGCAGTCTTGTGGAGTAAGCTCTCTTTAAACTCTTTTGACTCACACGACTGCCAAATCAAAATTATTTTTTAATTCAAGTTAAAAAAAAACATTTTACCTTTTAAAATGATTAATTAAAAAAATGTGATCCAACAAAACACAAGAGACAAACGTCAGCCATACTAGAAAACAAACCGCTACTGATGCAGGCAGCTATTGACTAATGATAAATCAATGATCCCTCTTATTGTGTTACTCATTAATTCAAATAAAAGACTTGAATTACCACTGTAATTTAGTTGTATGCCTCCACCAACTAGTCAAATTGCAATTTACATCCATGTCAGTCCAGACTCATATAATGTACTGTATGTAGTGAGGACTTTGACAGATTTAAATAAAAGGCAAAATGGAAACAGTGAAGTTTTGGAGATAAAATGCCATTACTTCATCATCTTTTTTATTTTCATTTTAGATACTTGATAGAAAGTTTGTCATAATTAGCGTATGAATTTTTGAGTTATGGCCAAAAACAGTCACTAATCAGTTCATCTTCAAATCCAAGTTGACTTTTGGACCAGATTTGACTGTGATTTCACAGTGACCTTGACCTTTGACCTTTGACCACTAAACTCTAATCAGTTTATCATTGGGTCCAAGTGGACATTTGAGCCAAGTTTGAAGAAATTCCGTCAGGGCATTTTTGAGATTGTGTTTGCAATAATGGGAGATACTGACAAATGGACAACCTGAAAACTCTGGTCACGACTGTCACTGGTGCAGAGGCATAAAAACATGTTTTGTGAAGTCACAGTGACCTTGACCTTTGACCATCAAATTCTAAATCAGTTCATCCTCGATTCCAAGAAGACAACTGTGCCACATGTAATGAAATTCCCTCCAGGTGTTCCTAAGATACTGCAATCACAAGAATGGGACGGACATGAGGTCACAGTGACCTTGACCTTTGACCCAAAGAATTTAATCAATTCATCCTTGAGTTCAAGTGGACATTTGTGGCAAGTCCGTAGAAATTCCCTTGAGGCATTCTTGAGAATGGGACTGACGGACAAAAGACCGCAAAACATAATGCCTCCAACCACGACTGTCGCCAGTGTGGTGACATTAACATCTGTCATCATCTAACATCTTTGAAAACTAGAGAAAAAGTAATTTAATCCTGATAATTATCAGGTCATCCTGAGTCAAGGCTAATTTTACACATGCAGTACGTAATCCACAGAAGAAAATGGGCCTCAACTCAACGATGACAAACGAAAAGAATGGGATAGTGCTCACGTGGAAGTAACAAGGACATTTACACTTATAATCATCTGGTAGCAGTGTCTGAAAATAAACCCTAACTTTATAAACCTGGCTAGATTTTTACTGTCACTGTAATAATTCTATATCTTTCTGATCTGTCTCCAGCTTAAAATCACAATCTAGCCACACCATCCCTTCAGAAGCTGACACTGTTCTTCAGGCACAAAGCAGAGTGCAGATAAAGCTGGCTAATATAACCACAGAATAAAACTGCAGCAATTTCATGTTATGTATATGCTTTTACGTCAAATCATTTGGAGAAAATGATCAAACTTACTTGAAGAAACTCCCCAAGTAATAAACAACTTTCAGTGTGGACAATGAGACCATCCCATTTTCGAGTTTCTAAATGCAGCACTGCAAAATTGTTCCATCCCTTTCATCACAAGGTCAAGTACTTTGAGTACAAACAATGGCTACAGCCTCATAGCAAACTCAAAAAGTAGATTCTCTCTCTTTGTACTTCGTCATGGCAGTGTGTGTGTGTGTGTGTGTGTGTGTGTGTGTGTGTGTGTGAGAGAGAGAGAGAGAGAGACTGTGCTCTTTGTGTCTGTATCTTTGTGTCTCTCTCAATCCTTTTAAGACATTGATTTCTCCTTACGACGGACAGAAGGCTCCAAAAGGGGACAAAGATGGAGTGATGAATGGCCGCTGTTCTCAAGAGGGATGCTTGTTTTCTCGTCTCTCTTTGATGAGGTCACAGAAAAGACACTGGATCACAGGTCATGGAGCCATATAGATTGACATCGAAAAAACACAAAAAACTCACTTCACTCTGTGCAGTAGGTCTCTGGCTGCAATTACCTATAAATTGTTGCCACTACCCATGTCGACCTTCACATACGGTAAACTGTAATTTACTCACATACGTACTGTACATGCATCTATATACAGAGACAGGCTAACACACATATACCGTACCCATACACACACATACACACAGATGTGGCTTATAAGGAAAAAAACTGGCACTGAGCCTAGTTCCACAGCACAATGTACTGTCTGACTGTGCATAATGTTGTATACTGTATATCCTAGAAATCCCCGCATATCAATGTGTGTGTATGTGTTTGTGTGTGTGCATCCAGGGGTCAGAGGTCAGTGAGTGAGGGGCTGGGGAATGTTCATGGAGCACACAACCAAATTCCAGCCAAACAAAGCTCTATCTGTGTATCCTACAACGAGGAGGCTTTGGGAAACACTGAAAGGTGAAAACACTGGCCTCTGTCTGGATGACTGCATGTCAGATGCATGTCCCTCTCTGTCGTTCTCTTTACTGCTCTTGAAATGTTTCTTGGCATGCTGCTGTTCCAAAAACACAGCCTTGTCCCTTTCTCTTCCACTGAAGTGAAGTCTTTAATTTTTATCCTCTTTTCTGTAACAACCTTTTCCCGTTTTCGTTCCACCTCAGTCTGTCTGTCTGTGTCTCTGCCTGTTGCAGGCTTGTTAGTATTAGAGCAGTGGGGTGTTTATGAGCTGGGCTGTGCATGCGCACACATTCATGTGTGTGCGGCGTGTTTGTGTGTTAAGTGTTTTGGGTGCATATGTGTGTGTGGCCTTGCGGTGGTGCTGAGCTGTGGAACGCAGAGGTCAAGAGGAGCTGACCTCCCCTGAGGCCTGAATCTGGTGAGAAGGGGGAGGAGAGAGGTGAGATCTTCAGACACACACACACACAAACAAACACACACACACACACACACACACACTCAAGCATTAGTTTTTTCTTATTTTTGTCATTACGGCCATCTTTACTTTGGTTCTGAGTAGGGGTATCCCAGTGACGAATTCTCCCTGCAGTTATTTAGGTTGGCTCAACAGCACTGTATGTGGTATAACTTTATTTATGATAACCAAGTAATTTGATGCATTCTTTCTGAGTTTAATATATATGTGGATCTCACTTCACTGCCCAGCCAACAACTCTATGGTCTGAGCAAGCTAGCTGCTGGGTGCTAATAATAGTTACACAATGTTGCAAATAAATTTCTGCAGTTTGACCAATTCTTTTTCACACAAAACTATACTGTTACCTTCAAGACATGTCTATCAGGTACAGTTACTTAACCTACAGCAGCAGCAGGGAGCAGGGAGCAGCTGACTTCCACAGGTTACAGTAATCTTCGAAATAAACACAAATAAAACATGGCAAAAGTTTTCATCCATCCTTGAGCCAGCACCAATTCAGGCCTTAGTATTACTTGTTTAATTTCTTGAAGTATTATTTCATTCAATCAACACACAGCAAAGTGTAAAACAGGAAGGAAAAAAAAAGATAAAACATGAACAGCGATTATTGCCGTTACTTGCCATCCTTTGCGGGATGGCTTGTCAATAGTGCGGTATTACAAAATGGGTTACGATTGAATTGCCGCTACTGCGACAGCCCTAGTCAGAATAATTAATGTAGACCCAGAGTCACCTTATAGCCATCTTGTATCTACACTCAATATCCTGAGAGCAGCAGCCACACAGGTTTCCCTAGTTTAACCATATTATCTGAACCATTTATTTTGCAAATTCACTCCATAAAATGATTACCCATACAGGATTGTTCTTAACATCCTGATGAGGTTAAAAGTTGATAAATTGTTTAAAAATCTGTCTAACTATCTGACCTGTGCCAAGAGGTGGTCACTACATCTCCAGATCTTAGCTTGCAGCTATGTTATGCAGGTACGCACACACACACACGCACGCACGTTCACACCTGCTCAACCCCTTCTCCTCTTTGTTAGTGAACGGCTTTTATTCTCTTAGCCGTACATTTTTGTCTGCCCCCTCTGCTCCCCTACACTCACGTCTTTCAGACTAAACAAATGTAACTTGGCTGGGAAACAGCTCTGGATCCAGATGCTGTCTCTCTCTCACTCCCTCATCCTTCACTACTCGTCCTGCACACCCTTCTCCCACCCCTCTCCCCCCCTTCTCTGACCTTTGCCCTGCCACCCTCCCACCCTCTCTGTCTGTCTGTGGCAGACTATAGGAGTGCTGCAGCACCTCTCCCCTCTCTCATTCAACAACACTCATTCATCCCCCCTCCCCACCATGAGAGTTGAGAGTTGCTCTTCTTCTCTGGTCAATACACTCTTCTCGTTGAGGGGCTGGTCATTGCTTAACCACTGCACGATTTTGATAACTCTGTTGTCCTTACTTTTACAAAATCTCTGCTGGACAACAGACAAGAGAGTAACTGCTAAGTGACCCCATCAGGCTGGCACACCTCTCCCATCCTTCTGCCTTTTATCACATCAATGAAATACTTCACTTGAGAATGCAAAGAAGCTTTTGTATGTTTTTAAAACATCAGGCACTGAGAAAAAAAGAACTCACAGTGTAACATTTTGGATCACATACCAACAAATCACCCTAAGCAGACATATTGTAGCATGAAAAGTCTGTGCATACATACTGTACCACACACACGCACGCACGCGCGCGCGCGCACACACACACACACACACACAGGCTGGAGTAGTGATGACAAGGCCCACCATGAGGGTAGATGTGAGGGATCTAGCGTTCGTTTCTGACTGGGAACTGTGGCTTTTCAAACAGGAGTGGGCCCACCACAGGACAGAGAAAGACACACACACACACATGCAGACAGACTTTTTAAGCCCTGTGGTTATATTTCCCTGGAGCCTACCCCAGCTTTACAACTCTATTAACTGCTCTAGTGCAGATTTTAGCCCACTTCGGCCCAGATTTGTTCTGAAATAAATCAGAGATGGAGGAAAGGAAAAGTCCAAAATGTGGGTCCCTGAGCACCTTTGGTATAATTCCTTCCACTGGCCAAGGGGACGGAGCCAAATATTAGTACGACTACATCTCCCAAGCAGGGCCACCCCAAGACGTGGGACTGCCCGACTGACCTTCTCATTTAAGACCTTAACTTCTTCCTCTTTACCCACTCCTTGAATTTAGCACCAGCAGCTTGTGTGTATGCTTTCTGTGTGTTCTGTGTGTGTGTGTGTGTGTAGGGGTCTCCAGTGATTCCCTGAACCCCGCAGCCAGTCTCATTTCAGCGCTTTTCTAAACATCACCTCTCAAAGCTCATTCCCGAATAAAAGACAACATGGAAAGAAAAACAGGACAGCAGCAGAAAAAGGAGGAAATGTTATTTAAAAGGTACCAGACCGCAGCATTTTCCACTGATATTATATACTCCCTGCCCAATCCAAAATATATACGGGCCGCAGGCCAAGAATGTAAAAATAAAACACATAGACTCAACATCTGGAGCAAACTGAACAAAACCCTCATTTAATCTGCCCTGAATACTGCATTCTACCATTTTACCTCTGGCCTGTCTCAGTCACTGACACACACACTCACTCATATTCATGCACATACACACATCCTCTGTCACACCTACTGTCACGGGCCTGTAGACTACAAACACATGCATGAATTCAGAGTCTAAACCAGATTTTACATGCATGAACACCTGATCATCTTTCAACATGGTTTCATAAAAGACACACTTTTCAATCTTAATTTGCCTGCAGACGAGGCAGAGTGACAGAGAGTGAAAGGAAAGATTACACCCACCTGTTTTTATGCAAACTTTAGCATAAAAACTTAAATGCATTCAGACAAATGGATACAAACATGACCAAATTGTTTCTACACTTGGCTGAAGTGAAACTATAGTGAATCCATAAAAAGAAAAAGGCTGATGGAAACAGAAAAAAGGTCACACTTTATAATAATCATCATTCATTTATGGTAAATTGATAGTTAATTAAACTTTAGCTAATATTTATATTACGTATTTGTTATCTTTTACCAAATGAGTTGTTTACCTGTAAGAAATCATTAAACAGAAAGATGGGCCAGATAATTGTAATACTTTATAATGGTTAATAATTAGTTTGTAAACCATCAATAAACATTATTTGGATATCTCTTATAAAGTTGCAACTGATGGTACTAATACTTTACGTACTTAGTGACATCGGTGTCTTGCTGCAACTCAGTGTTATATCTCCCTACTCCAACAGATAGTTTAAAAAAAGAATAAAAACAGTGGCACAGCAGACAAATTAATTCATGAAAATAACATAAATGCCATATTAGGTGGAAATAGGCAATGAAATGCCCCCACATAGCAGAGGTACAGAAGAGCTTCTGGTGCTCTTTTAATTATGTGCCCCTGTGACATCCTCTTGAGAATATTCAAATAGCACTAGTTGATTGAGTTTTTGGAAACTGGCTTAACATTTTGGTGGAAACATACCCAGTTAGAAAGGAGAGAAAAAAGACACGAGAAAGAAAAGGAGAAACAGAGTGCATATGTGTGCGACTGGGCTTGTTTTTCTTGACTTATAGGGATCAAATGTCCTCACGGTGATATTTTGCCACTCCTTATTAATTTGGGGTTAGGATTTCAGTTAAGTGTTAAGATTAAGATTAGTGTAGGGTTTGGTTTATGGAGTGAATGCAGTCAGTAAAGCCATTCTTAAGTGTAAATGTGTATTTTTGTGTGTGCGTCTGTATATGTGTGGGTCAGCATCCTCTCAGGAGTTCCTGCTGCCGGCCGCACTGGCAGTAGCTGTCTGTGCTGAAGAGCAGGCTAAGAGCTGTGTAAGTTGTGGGTTTGATTCCTGCCCAGGCCAGGTAGAGGGTGCCAGGCACAGCAAACCACTGGATACTACACCTCTGCCAAGAGCACGGACCACTCTCATAAAACGCATTAACCTCTTCAGCTCCACGGGCCTCTCACTGGGTCCAGCTTTACAAATGCATCTTGTGCTGTCAAACTTTAGCTAAACCCACGGAAACTCAATTTATATTCCAGTCAAGCTTAAAAAGTTTCCAAAGATACCAGATAAGTCAAACACTATCGGGGGTATAAAATGATGCAAGAGGAAGCTGGAATGTTTCCATGCAGCTGTAAAAACTAGCACTTTGAGTTTGATTATTTCACTAAGTAAATGTGCTATAAATTCAATGAAGCAATTACAAGATACACAGTGCATGAGGCAGTGTTGTACAGTGTGGTAAAATATACTTTTCAATCTAAATAAATGGACAGTTAAGAGTAAAATCAGTGTTTAAGGTGTGTTCAAATGAGTATATGTCTGTGCATCTTTTGGCATATTTTTCAGTCAGATGTTACAGTATGTATCTCCTGCAGATCACAGGAGAAAAAAATTAACAATAAAATCCACTGTTTTCCCCTATAAATGTGCAGGGCTGGTGAGACCCCTACTAGGCCAAAAATATCTTTTTTTAATGCCAAAAATAATGCTGAATATCCTCATGCACTCGCATGCATGTAAGAGCATGATTCTTGTTTTGTAAAGGTCATAGGTTGCCACTTATTTCTATGTAATAAATGCAGCTTATTAAGTCATCCTCTCCTTCTCTCTCCTTGTGATCACTTTGTTTGAGGTCTTGAATATACTGAGTAAACAAAAATTGAATTGCCGACCACCTGCTGTGCCATCTGACCAAAGCTGATTGCCTCAAAATGCCATCCCACACATTTCATGTATTTAGGATTTTTTTCGCCGTGTACCATCAAAAATCTAGGGGAAACTGCAATCATTCAAGAAAGCATCTGTAATGTGATATACATCCTGCAGTACCAACAGTATAAGCCAGTGTGAAATCCATCAGATTAAAATGAAAGCAGGGAATGCAAGTTGTTATTCAAAAATGTATATTTAAAGTTATAATTTAAAAAATAACAGTTATAGCTTGGTCCCTTATCCATTTACCTTTGCCATTATCCATTTTTGCTCTTTAGCCTCAGACAGGACAGCTTACAGAGTGAGGTAGAAGGATGAGCGGTATGACAGTGATCCTACCATTCATGTCAAACTCCACAAATACACACACAAACATTAAGGTACACAGGGAGAACAAGAGAGACGATAGCGAGATAGTCTGAAAGTCTGCTCACACAGATAGAACTGTCAAGCTTGGTCAGGCTAACAAGCACAACGAGGTGTGTGCGCATGTGTGTCTTGTCTGTGTGAACATCTGATAACCTCTAACCTGCAAACTCAATCCAGCTCTGCAGTGACAGCAGAACACAGACACACATCAAAACCAAATCTCACTGACAGCTGTTTATATGCGCTGCCTTGTATCAGACACACACACACACACACACACACACACACACACAAACACACAGGATTAGTGTGTGAATATCAATAACCTTAACCAGAGGCCACTAGTTACAGAGGATGAAAGCTGACATCTTGTATCTATGAGTTACACTGAATTGCCACATTTACGTCAACAGTGATTTAACAATAAATGTACCTTCTGACTTTGTCTTGCAGGGGCTTTGAGGTATACACACAGCTCTATGTGCACACACTTTGTTACATTCCTCTTAGGTGAGCAGAACACCATCTGTGAGTGGACAGCTTGTACTGTATATTTTATATTTTTCTGATCTACATAAAACACTCTTCTCCCATAGCAGCACACTACTGTACGTATGTGCCTGCAGTCACCTTCTGTACGTGCCTGACGGCTTTACAAATGTTTGATCAGTGACATAACAATGAGTGTTTCTCTTTGTAAATTAACAATGTCCGGGAATGTTTTTTTTTTCATGATTATATTAAAATTTGTGTGAAACCTCTATGAGCAATTAAGTAATATAATGTTAGCTCTAATCTGTTAGGTTTGCTTTAGGGCTGCAATTTCCATTAACAATTAATATTTTAGTTTTTATTCTATCAGCTGTTTGATTAACCATTACATATAAAATGAGAACCACATGCTACACATTACCAAAACCCAAAAGATGCTAGTCTGAGCAGAGGCAAAAAAGAACAACAACTTCCAATTAGGATTATTACATAACCACCTGATTATGATTATTTTAGCTATTTTATTTTGCTTAATCATTGCATAATAATTTCCAATCATCTGTATAAAAACAGGTGATTGGAAACAGGAATGTCATATTTCCATCACTATTTCCACATAATTTTCCACCATTTGAGGTTTGACATTAATAATGTCATTGTACCTCCTTCTGCTATGGTTTAATGTCACCTGAGTGTAGAATTAACGCCACCAAATGTTGACCTCAAGGCGCTTAACTTCTAATATTCACATTATGGTATTGGATCGAAACGAGCTTTACTTTGCACTTTTTCTTTTGCTGATCTCCTGTGATTTTGTTTGAAACTTCAGTGGTTTACATGGTTGTGTATGACAGGGATATGGCCTACTCTGGTCACAGTACATTGTTTATGTTGATTATTGTTACCTGTCATTGTCAGTAATTTCTTTACATATTTCAGTGACAAGCCAAGTACTTTTAAGTTATTAATTACTGTATGTCATATCGGCCCTCTGCGATTTTTGCTTAAGTGTTTAAGTATAAAAGTATAAAAGGTAACATAAACATAAATTTAATAGGCTTATATTACAACAGTGACATAAAATGAGACAGAAACAGAAAGACAAGTACTGGACCAGTGTTTTGGATTTGGTGGCATTTAGTGGCGAGATTGTAGATTTCAATCATCTGAATACTGCCAACCTCACCCTCCTGTTCCAAGCGTGTAGGAGAAACCGTGGCCGTGAAATCTGCGAAAAGACGGCAGGCCCCATATAGAGCCAAGGTTTGGTTTGTCCGTTCTGTACTACTGTAGAAACATGGCTGTTCAACATGGCAGCCTCTGTGGAAGAGGACCTGTTCCCTCTGTAGACATGAACAGCTCATTCTAAGATAACAAGAACACAACAATTCTTATTTTCAAGTGATTATATACCAAAGAAAACACCAATTCTTCCCATATTCTGCCAATAAAGCCCCCTAAATCTTATATACTGGACCATTAAATCATTAATCACAATTATTTGTATGACAACTAATCGATAACAAAAATGCACACTTGTGATGTAACATAATCAGCACATGGGATGATTCCTGTCAATTCCTACTTACAACAAAAAAATTGTCATGTTTATGTTTACTTTTTATCATCATTCCTTTGTTTACAACATGCAAATGAAAGAACACAATGTGTAAATAAGTGCAGAGATATAAATACATGGTGTTCCTGCATTATTCACAAGTAATGTTGGTCAAGCTTATAACTAACAATCTCCTTGGCTTTCACTTGTTTTAAAAGACTCTGTCTTTCTGTTCCATACTCAGCTGCTTTGCCTCTTCCTCTTCCTTCATATCTATTTCAAGTTGAGTCTTCACCATCTCTCTCTCTCTGTCTTTCTGTGGGTCTCTCTACCTCCTTCACTTTTTCCTGTCCACCCCTCCTCCACCCCCTCCTCCTCCGGCTTCAGTTAATTCATGAACAGCATCATGATTGAATATTAATAATTCACATCAGCTCTCCCTGATGACTCATTACAACCCTTCAAATGGAGAAGGAGGGAGAGGGCATTCACAGATGAAAATATGAAGGTGCATGTGCTCGTACACACACACACACACACACACACACACACACACACACACACACACACACACACGGAAACTAAAGGTATCATCCAAACAAAAAGTTTTCCTTTTTTTCCTTTCACTAACTTCCATTTAAAAGTGTGATATTGTGCCCCAGACAAACATGAACACACACATACATTCACACATAGTAATTGCTTATTTGAACAAGCTTGAGGTGGGGGTTTCGGTGTGAGGGCCATGGCACGGTGCAATGGAGAGAAATGCAAAACTGACTGGAGCAGAGTTATTAAAGGCCTTTAAAGGAATTTTTTGACAGTTTAACAAAAAGCAGAAGAGGAGTGCATAAAATGTAACCTTCCTCTTCAGAGTGAAAACAAAAAAATATAAATCGACTTCATTTCATCAGCGTGTCTGTGTGGATTGTGTGCAGGTTTGTGTGTGTGCATGTAATGTATGAGGGGTAACATCTTGAGAGTGTCAAGGTAAACTCAGTGAGTATTGGTCACTGAATAACAAGCATGTTATTAAGCCAATTATTAAATATGTGAGGAGAATATTCACATTAAATCAAGTGACCTCGGAGACCTTGCAAAGTTGTCATGGCAGTGACAGACTGAAGAGAACTCAATAGAAAAAATGTAGGTCTGGTTTGGGTAATGATTTTCCCTTTTTTTCACAAAGAATTTTCATGTTCTCCTTGAGTGCAGGGCAAAGTGAGCACTGCTGTGCACATGTGTGTATTTGTTTAACACACTACACCTGATGACAGCAATCAAGTTAATCAGTTTTTTCCCTTTATTTCATCCTATGTACAACTGGTGTAAATTCAGCACTGAGTCTGTTTCTTGTTTTTATTGTATATGTTATTTCCTATTTTTTAATTTCCTCTTATTTATGTTATTCTTATTGTTTGTATTTCCTCTTGTTTAAGCTGTTCATATTGTTTACATTTCCTCTTGCTTATATTGTTCATATTATTTACATTTCATCTGGTTTAAATTGTTCATATTATTTATATTTCCTCTTGTTTATATCGTTCATATTGTTTATATTTCTTCTTGATTGAGTTGTTCATATTATTTACTTTCCTCTGGTTTATGTTGTTCATATTGTTTGTATTTCCTCTCGTTAATATTGTTCATATTATTTATATTTCCTCTCATTTATGTCGCTCATTTTGTTTGTCTTATTGTCCTTTGATAAAAGTCTAATTTTACAGTGCTCCCTAAAAGAAAAGCTATGCAGGATGCTTTAAGTCACACACATTTACACACACACACACACACACACTGCTGCACAACCATTTAGGAACCATTAGAGGAAAGCAGAGTTGAACACCTTGCAGACTGCGAGGTGTGTGTCGATCGATGGAGGTTAAACCCAGGGTTCAAATATAAACAGCTGGATAAGTCACAATCAATAGCTCCTATCCCTCGGCAACTGGTCAATACTTCCACACCCCAACCCAGTCAAAGGAGAGACAGAGAGAGACACACACAGAGCCGGGCAGAGACTCTATGTGCCTGTTTTGCGATAAGGATGTTAATGAATATACACACAGTCACACACACATTGCCCTGAGTTGATAACCTGTTAGCGGAGCTGCGGCAACTCAATAGACCTACGCTCTGATTGAAAAAAAACACAACAGTTCCCATTGATTTTCCTGCCGTGCCAGAATACCTTACACAGCTAACTCACTTTAATAAATGTCTATTCTCAACAATGCCACAAGTGAATATGGCACGCGCGCGCACACACACACACACACGTATTACCTTGTATTCTCAACAAAAATATAAATCACACAAGTTTGTTTTTACTCTCGTTTTTTGGACTTCTTCACACACAAAAGGTTTATGTCTCTCAAATTTTGTTCACAATGGCACATGGCCAAGATAATCCACCCACCTGACAGGTGTGGCATATAGAGATGCTGATTAAACAGCATAATTGCTGCACAGGTGTGCCTTGGACTGGTCACAATAAAAGACCACTCTAAAATGTACAGTTTTGTCTTGAAAAAGACATTTCTTAGGCACTTAACTATGACTATTTCACATAGAGCTACAAGTTATGAACCGCCCTACTCTTTTGTACCCAGATCTAGAAAAAAAAAGACTATTTCTATGGGTTTGATCACAGTCAATCAGCACAGCACGGGGCAATTTGATTTAATACAGCGTGTGATTGGCTTACAACAGCAGTAGCTACAACTGTGGTGTGGTGAAGTCGAGCGAGGGGGATTGGACAGAGTTGGCAGTTTATGCTACCAAGATGCTACCAAAATGTTTGAAATGCATAAAATGCTAAAGGATTATTACAGGAATGCTTTTATTCACATTCTGGATATCAAATGAAGTACTCTATTATAATCAGTACCACTTTAAGGGTACTGATGTTGGTGCTGATATCATCATTTTTTAAACAATACCCAGCCCAACACATTTCTTTCTTTCTCCCTTTACGTTGCACATTTTTGCTCCATGCCAAACCAGAAACCATACCTTGACAGTAGCAGGCTCAAAGTGCTAAAAAAGATTCCTTGTGTGTGAGTGTGCACATGTTGATGCTGACTGTGTGTCTGTGTTTCTGTGTGTGTGTTCGTCTCAGTGCTAAGCCATAGAGGAGATGGACTCCATATGCAGAGTGTTTTCACAGCCCTGAAGGAAATCATGACCATAGCAGAAAACCCACCAGCTATTTCACTAAGGTCTCATTTGTCTGTGTCTTTGTGTGTGTGCATCTTGAGTGAGGGCAAGGTGTGTGTGTGTGTGTGTGTGTGTGTGTGTGTGTGTGTGTGTGTGTGTGTGTGTGGGCGTGTGTGCGTTATTTGTGTAAGCCTGTGTGTGTTCCTTGTGTGATTTTTGTTTCTGCATTGGCACGCCCAGCATATCACACCCACCTCTCTGTGACCAGCACAAAACAAAAATATACTTTTTACTTCCCGTTAGCATGCCAGTGTGAGGGCTGAGATGTGTGTGCTAGCGCGTGTGATGAGTGGGTGGCAGTGTATCGTTGGTATATAACTGCACACATTTTAACACAAAAATCTGTACTTTCTTCTCCTTACATTTTTGAAACAGGCTTGTTACTTTACTTTCAATAGATTTGAGGGGAATTATTGATTATTTTTATTTTGCATCACTGCACGCTCCCTTCCTAACATCAAGACCCATTTCAGTCTAAATGGATGGGACAATTACACATCGAGAAGATGATTCCTTGGTGTACCCATCACAGACCACAGTCATAACAAGACAAAAATGATGTAAAAGAGATAACAACATTTAACAAGATGAAACAAACAAGAGAGGGAGACTCGACCATGGAGAAGAGGTGATGTTCAGTCAGTTTTTCCACACAATTGTCCTTCTTTTTACTTCTATACTTTGAGTACATTTCAGGGTCTGTACTTTTTCACCTCTGTGAAAGTTAAGAAGTTAAACCAGAATTTCTGCTTTTACCATTTTTTAAACACAAGTATCTGTAAGTAAAGCAAGTACAGAATTTGTATGCTTTTTCCACCTCCACCTACACACACCCAACAATAAATAATCTGTGTTCATATGTCTTTAAGGTTTATTAGTGATGGTGATGTGAATTCAGGTTTGATTAGAGTCTGAGCCTAAGATGACACAAAATGCTGGACTATTAAAACACATCAGACTGAAGAAGAAAGAAAGTTTGCTGACCTATAACTATGACCTATCTTCAGATAATTTACTTTTCTTTAGATAAACTGTTCACAGTGAGCTGTGAACCTCTTTTGTCATTATTTGGGTGCCTGAAAGTGAAATGGTTTTGACTGAAAATACCATTATTCATGTTTACTTCAGTGAGTTTACTCAAATTTTTGAAACACCATTTTTGTGGGTCTAAAACTCAAAGATTCACAGATTTATCTACAGAAGTAAGGCAGCAAGTATTGTAAAATATCTTAACAAAACATTATTAGTTGGTGAAACTTTTTTTTAAAAACAAACAAGAGTTGAGTTGGACTCAAAATTCTGTACTATACTACCGTTATTTTGAGTCTTCTTAACTTTTTCGTTTTTGCAGTGAAGGTGAGCACATGTTGATGAACGATTCTTTTAATTTGGACTAACAAACAGTTTCACAGTCAGAGTCTCTCACCTTCCTTTTGTTCCTCACACAACTTGTCCTTCCAGCTATCGGAAACAGGCATCGTGGGAGAGCGTCCTTGCTCAGTTCTCAGCCTCCGCGTAGAAAACGCAATCTACCACCATTCCCACCTAGACATGAGAGCAGAGGAGATTGGTTGATTGTTTCTAATGCGGGCCCTGGCGGGGGCTTTATCACTGCAATAAAGTTGGGAGCCGGCAGCTATCAGTGACGGCAGGCCCACTAATACAGCTCAGCCTGAGCCACGCTAATCATTTACAGCAGCGGCCCAGGCAGAGCACATGGCTCCATTAGCCCACTAGCATCATAAGCCTGATTAGGGAGTGCTTCCTCGTTTTGTCGCTTGTCTGTCCGTCTGTTTGCTTGTCTGTCTGTCTATCGGTGCACGATGAGGCTTTATAGAAAAGAGGTTTCTGAAGGGATGCATAGATGTGAAATTGTGACAAAGCGGCCAAGAAGGGAGAGTGGATGAAGAGCAGAGTGTGAGGATGAGACGTGAGATACTCGAGGAGATGGGGCAGAGAGCCAGCTTTGGGATGCAGATTTAGGTTGTAGGTCGATTTGGGTGCGATAAGTTTAAAAGTGCACAGATGTGGAGGACAGGTGTTGGTTATGAACTTGTCGGAGTGCCAGAAGGGGAAAAAAAACAGGCATCAGTGATTACCTAAAGAGCCATAGACTCAGGAGACAGCCGGTCTTTATGATAGAATCAATAACCATTCATGGTTGACTGCTCAGGAACCAGCAGTTTTTCCTCTAACACACACACAGATCAATACAGGTGATTATCAGAGTTAACCCTTCACTCTCTGACTCTGATCTTTAGTCTCCAGACAGCAAGACATTTAGCTCGATATCCTTAGGTAACGAGTGGAAGATGAAAACACATACGGCTGGACAAAGTATCGACATTACAGCCAAAGGATGTCGGTTGGATACTGTACTCAAAAAGTGTGGTGTGAGAGAATCAAATTGAAAATAACTCTCTCCAAAATTGATCGCTGTGCTGCACTTTTATTTTCTTCTTCTCTCTACATGTTAAAAATCCAGCAGCATGGTTCCATTGTCAGTGTAGAAAGTAATGAAATAATGAGTAATTCCTCGCCGTTTTTGGACCTGCCCTGCGACATCTGTGTGCGGTATTGTGTGTTTTGTATGATGATGCCCTTCTTGCCCCAGGTTGACTCCATGTCTAAGGTCGACCCCTCTCTCTCATTAGTTCTGACCCTCTGCAACCTCCTCTCATCTCCGCTGACACACAGGTCAAACCAAGCACACTAATTATGGAGAATTGGAGGTGGAAAGCGTCAATGTTTATGGGCTAAAAAGAGGAAAACAATAATTAAACTCAGGGTAAACAGTAAGCCATGATAATGTCTCATAATTCAGTTTTTCTCACCTAATATTTACTATAATGCTGGCTGCTACAAGAGGCCCTCTCTCAGTTGGAGGAAACTTGATACTATGCTGCCTAACAACAGGTGAGCAGAGGTGTTAACAACGCTAGAAATTAAGGATGTCTCGTTTTCCTGAGGACAATAAAAATAGCACCTGGTCACACAAAGATGCAGTGTCAGGGACAGTAGAGAAACTTATCATTACAAATGAAATTATTGTGTTTATGAGACATCCAATATATTGTATATGATTTTATATATAATTTTAATTGTTGGGTTTTGAAAAATGTGAGGCGGCACAGATGCATGATCTATGCGAAATCACAGTTTTCAGTGAGGCATTTATTGATCGAACAGAAATAAAAGAGTAAATCAGCCAGTGACTAAAAGAATAATGAACTAATTGTGGCCAAACACCAAGGGAGATTACATATTTTTTATTCACATACAAGTACAGGGAACAAATAGCAGAACTTCCATGGCAGACCACAGTGGGTTAATTTGGTGATGTGATTTGCTGAAACAAATATCAAACTAGCCTATATTCATTTTGTAGAATAAAAAAAGAACTTCGCTCTAGGACAATGGCTATTAACTCTGGGACAGCTGAAAGCAGAATTTGGTACAGTTGCAGGACACTGAGGATGAAAGTTGATTTCGAGCCCTAGGTGTGAAATATAGAAAAACAAAACAAAAAAACAAAAACAAAACACCAAACACAGACTTCAATGCGCATTCATAGCACCAGTGGTGGGTAAGACTGAAAATGTATAATCAAGTAAAAGTACAATTACTCGCATAAAAAATGACTCAAGTAAAAGTGAAAATTACGATTTGGAAAAACTAGGTACTTGATAATACATTACTCAAAGTGCATGTTACTTTCCATTTTAATACTTTTCATAACATGCAATTATGAAAGTAGCATTAACGTTGATTATTGACTGGAGATTGTTCCTGGAAGCTGCCTTTTAAATATTGCACAGTTATCATCTCGTTGTCATCAGATGACTGGTGGTGCTTATATTCAGGGTTTCTGCAAGTTTCAACAAGTTAAATTTAAGACTTTTTAATACGTTTTTAAGACCATTATGAATGCAATTTAAGACATGTTTCACAACTACAGAAATGTTTGTTAAATGTCCATCTCTACTCAGTCCAGAATTAAGCAGTGAGGCTAAG
Organism: Lutjanus campechanus; assembly: GCA_027495735.1. NCBI lineage: Eukaryota > Metazoa > Chordata > Actinopteri > Lutjaniformes > Lutjanidae > Lutjanus > Lutjanus campechanus. The sequence goes on from JAJHUR010096962.1 coordinate 37,348, forward strand.
CAAGTAAGAGCTAAAACAAATAAAGAGTTAACTTGCTGTATGAACTGACTCATTCCAGCAACTAATAAAGCTAATAAAGAAATCTGACAGAAATTTCCATTAAGCATTATTTTGTTAGTTTTGGGTACTTGTTCCTTAAAAAACAACTTTTTATTCAATTGTTAATACCCACCTCTTCTTATTACTCATGTATATAAATATGTACACACAGACAGACACATGCACACATGCATGCACCAGCTGCTGCACTGCCAAATATCTAATTCCCCACACAAACTGTTTGCCCTGTGTCTGCCTTATGGACATTCATATGTCTGCACTGCCAGACACACACAGCGTCCAACAGCGCACATCAGAAAACATCTGATTCTCTTTATCGCCACTGCTTCTATTTCACACCGATCCAAAATAGACATACTTGGAGAAACATAAACAGATGCACACAAGCACACACACAATCTACCTCTGATCCAAAATACCTCCAGAACAAACATAAAAACAATTCCAGGCTTCTTTTTTTTTTCGCTCAGCCGCCAGCCAGAAACAGCAGGCAGAACGGTTTACATGGCAGAATATAGTGAAAGTAATAGCAATGGGTCTAACCTAATATTACAACCACACTGAACACACAAACATGCTCTTACACAGAACATGTGTGCGCACAAATATGCCTTTTCAATAAGCTAAACCCCTGATGGCATATTATTGAGTGACATGCAGAGAAACAGAAATATGAGGGGGAAAAAATAATAGAGAACGACAGAAGTGTTTTGCAATTCAAAGTCACTCAAAAACAATGTATATTCTGAAACAGTGTGGTGCCACTAAACAAAAGCGTATGGTTGGCGGCGGAAAGAGAAAAAAGAGGTGAGGAGGGAGAGGAAGACAGAGAGGGGCTAAGATAACGAACCATTAAACTTGGCACTGCTGTCCAAAATCCTGAGGAGAGAGAGATAGAGCATCTTTAAACACTGTCATTTGACTTTGAACAAAGTGACTTTTGAAGTGAAAGAAGCCGTTTCCCCCTTTTTCCTTTTTTCCTTTTTTCCTTTCCCTCCACATTTTAATGCTCCCTGCTCTATCATGTAAATCCCCATTCAAATTAGTTGGGCATTAGAGCCCTCAGCAGTAATGTCAGAGAGACTGAATGAGATGGGGGACTTAAGCACCTAACGAACAATGAAATTCCCAAGCCTTGGGACAGGACAATTAAGAAGCAGGCTTAGCCAATGATGAAAATTTATTGCTATCTAATACATATTTCTATTTTCTGAACACTAACCAATTTGAATGTGATTAAGGGGGGTGGGGCGCTTCATTAAAGAGACGCTGGCTCTCAGAGGTCGCTGGGAGAGGAGCCTTTTGATGTTAAATTACAAATACGGAGGAGAAAGGCACTGCCATTGTCTTTTTGGGGTCCAAGTATTGTTTTCTGTGGTTCCCCTTAAACGGGTTAGTTAACCCCTCGCTGTCCAGGAGAGATGCTAATATGACGGGCCTGGGGGAACAAGAGGAGGGGGGCGGGAATGGAGAGGGCTTTTTAGTGGGATAATAGACAAAATAAATGCCTTAGCGTTTATTCCTTTCATCAGAATGAAAGCATCCATCCATTCATTGTTTCCTCCTTTTTCCTTCTGCGTCAGTCTGTCTGCTGGCCTCGCACACAGTGGGTGTCTTTGGGCTCCATTAGAGCCACTTGCACAGGAAGCTTGAGCGAAAGGAAAAGCTAAGAAGGAGTAAAACTAACAAGCCCATTAGAAAACAAGACAATCCAGAGCAGAATCGCATTCATGCTGCCAATAATATTTGAAGTGTTATTCAAACTTGCCAAAAATGTGTTTAATTTCAGAGCCTCAGATGTGATTTAGAGAGGCAGATCTTTTATTTTATTCATTTTTTTTTTGGGCCAGATCTCATCATGTGAAGTTGAAATGACACATTAGTCAAGTTGGGTTTATGGACTTGTAATTGACTGTATTAGGGCTGCAGCTAACGATTATTTTCATTATTGATTAATCTGACGATTATTTTTCGCAATTAATTCATAAAATGTCAAAAGCAGGGTTCAACATTAATGTTGTCAGTCTGAAACCCAAATATATTCACTTTAATATGACAATAAATGATGAAAAGCAGAGAATCTCAATATTTGAGAGGCTGAAAACAGCATTTTTTTTGCCACTTTGCATAAAAAAATGTAACAATAAATCAATTATAAAATAGTTTCATTCGTTTTTACCGCTTGCCTGACAGGGCATTTTACTTGCCCCGGGCAAGTGGGCAATCCTTACTGTTGAGTTCTGAATAATTATGAAAAAGGCTCATCACATTTTCCCTGAGTGACGTCTTCAAATTGCTTCTTTTGTCCAGCCAACAGTCCAAAACCCAAAGACTCTTCATTTACTGTCATAAAAGACAAAGAAAAGCACCAAATCCTTACATTAAAAAGGCTGGAAGCAGCAAATATTTGACATATTTGCTTAAAGAATAACTTAAATGATAAATAAATTAAATAATTATTTAAAAAGCTGTCAACTGAATGCTCTTTGATCAACTAATCCATTATTGACTAACTGGCTGCTTCAGCTCTGACACCTGTCCATTAAAACAACCACACAGTCTTTGTCTGATAATAAAATACAGGAAGCTGTCGTCCACACTGCACACACAGAGAGTTTTCTGTCCAACCGGTGATAGGAGGGTGCTGGTGGTCCGTGTACAGGCCAGCAGGAGTAAGAGGAGAGCCCCTGGACAGAAAACCTCCGAGCTGAGAGCCAAAGCATCAGCGTCACGTTGTTTTCAGCCAGATATGAAGCTCTGGGAATGGCTTACTAGAATACTCAGAATGGAGGAGAACAACACATCTTTTGTTATTTAACCGTCCTGCTTGGGGAGACGGACCATAATTCGGGTCGGAGAGGAGAGCAGCAAACTGTGCATATATCTTCTCCCCTGCAACACGCACCAGGGCCAGATTAATTTGCGTTAATGGATGCGTTCTCAGGCCTAGTTTGGAGGGGATAAAGGACATTTTCATTAACTTTCTTTATATTTAATGTTCAATTAGTTGCGGGTATAACCGGACCATAATCAGATGGAAATATGGGCAGGAATTAATGCCCCGGCAGGAAGAAAGAAAGACCAAGGGATTGGTATGCACCCAATGCAAGCTGTGTGTAGATGTGTGTGTCTGTATGAGGGTATGTGTGCGCGCTTGTCTTCATGAGGGTGTAAGACACGGTGCACAGCATGCATAGTATTACAGTACAAAGGTATTAAATCTCATAAATATATTTATAGAGATTAGTTGAGATATTTACATGAATACACAAATATGTGCTGTTGTGTCAGGAGCGACGCCGGCGGGGGAATGAGAGAGGGAGAAAAGAGGAGGTTTACAACAGTATAAAGAGAAAATGAATGACACGGAAAATAGAAAAATCAAACGCTTTATTGTGTGGGTGAGACATGCTTTTATCATCCTGATAGGCAGTGTTTAGTGTCGTGTGTGTGTGTCTGTGACTGATGCGGCGTGTTGTGTTGCATGTCACGCTGAATGATAGGATTACTCATTTTCCCCTTAGCAGAACACAAATCACTCTTTTATCCGCCATCATTGAATCTTTCCAGGGTTAAGTGTTTATGTTCACAGCTTCTCACCGTGCGCTGCGTGTGTGTGTTTGTCTCTTTTGCGCATTTTGTTTGTGTGTATTCTTTCAACCATAAAAGGCAGATTGCAATAGTAGAAACTAACTGACTGCAAAGAAGAAACAGTGACGTCTTGTCTCACTTGCCTACAGAAGTGATGGGTGTGTGTGTGTATGAATGGGTGTATGTCCTTCTGTCTCACGCACACACACACATACACCAACACACAAAAATTTTCTTTGGGTTCAATAGTGGCTCAATGTTACCTTGTTTGATACAAAATCCATTTTAACAAAAAGAAAATTATATTACACATTACGGTGCAATAACATTACAGTGCAATTCATAACTCATTTAGAAGCTGTCCAAAGATTTAGTGGTAAAAATACAAAAAAATGATCCTTTCTCTGGGCGTAATGTAGTATTTTTCCCACATGCTTTTACAACATTTAACTTTAGATAGCCAGAAATATTGGATCTTGTTAAAAGCATGTTGCAGGCTCACTGGCATTCATGAGATCTACTCCTTAGATATCAGAATTTGGCATCGAACGACAAGACATTTAACAACAGTCAATAATATTGAAGCAATTCTGATGGTGCCATAAAAGATTCCAAGCTTGGCCGCCAGCCCAAAAGAATGCACACTTTCACCTTCTCTGACTGTGTGAAAATCAAACGTTTTCACATCAGAGATGATGAAGAAAGACTTTAAAACATGAATCTTACGAGTTAAACACACTGATGTAGGCTGATATGGACGTTAAGTGTGGCGCTGCAGTGAAAAAGAAGGAATGAATCCTCAAATCTTCATATTGATCAGATCTGGCTGACAAAGTTCTGAGTTGTACAGCCCATACTAGCAGAAAAGAAATACACTGAAAAAGGAAGCCCTGCACTTGTGTGTGTGTGTGTGTGTGTGTGTGTGTGTGTGCGTGCTGTGTGTGTGTGTGTGTGTTGCGGAGTTGCGGGTGTGAGATATGAGGTCACTGTCTGAGGATTCATGGCCTGCAGTCCTGCATCGCACGCTATGAAGACAATGATGACAACTTATTCTTGGCCTGAAAGGATTGTGGGACGGATTTCCGTCCTGCCCAGCCAGCTGGTGGCTAAATGTGCCAAATGTTCACTAGCAGGTATATATTTCACCTTGTGCACTCTAACACTCAAATTCCTGTCAGGAGGTGGTTTAAGTGGAGGTTGTGACAGGGGCATCACTTTTGTGTCCTGCACCACCCATTTTTATGATCTCAATCTGCTTTGCTGTTTTTTAAAACGTGTCCATCCCAACTTCTGGAAAAAAAAAAGTAAAGCTGCCCCCCCCAATAAATTATTTCTCAATAATTTATATAATTCAAAATATATATTTAATAAAAGCATGCTTGGAATAATTCACACATAAACCCAAAACTCTTTGAAGGTTTTATTTATGTTCCACCTATCTATCCTGCTCAGTTGTATGAACCACATTAGTCCTTCTGTTGTGAGGTGAAAATAAGCACTATGAAAGTGACGGGCCAGTCAATGCATCTGTGGAAAACACTTCATCAGAGGCTAGTTAATGAAGTTACTGAGTAAATGACATGTGTGTTGATTGTGCCTGTAGATCAAAGTGAATCAGAAATCTTAGGACCCAGTGCAAAGCTGCTGTGCTGGTGATACAGGTGGATTTGCTATCTTACACCAGTGCAGTTGCCATTTTTGCCACGTCTGCAAGATGGCAAATTGTGCCTGGTCTGTGTGGCCATGGGCAGAAGGTCTAAAACTGAAGGCAAAACAATGGCATCGCCAGGCGCATTTGCTATCTTGTGCTCTGCTCATTGGAATAAAAACCACAAGATAGCACCTGGCACATTTGGCCGAGGCACACACACACACATCACCACGATCACAAAACGCCTTCATTTATGTTAGGGCTTTTCCCCACACAAGAGTGTGGATTAGTATAGTGTCCTTTTTCTGTCAGCAATTAAGTGTAAATATTGAAGTTAAAAGCATCCGGGTGCGTGTGTGTCACACGCCTGGCTGAGGCGTGCACACACGTCTCCACAATCAAAAAACACCTTTCATTAATGTTAAACAGCGTGCGTGTGTGTGTGTGTGTGTGTAAAATTATTATCATGAATAAGGAATCAGGAATTATTATAATTATAAAGCACAATAAATCTCAACAGATCTGCAACATGCGAACAGACAGGATCACAGCTGTCAGGAAGTCTTTAACAGAGCAGTCACATGACAGCTGGTAGTAGCAGCTATAGTATTTGTGTCTGTGTATTTACTGGGATCCAGAAAAACAAGGTTTGATATTGTTATATCTGAGACCATGAGACCAGTCCGACCCAGGGACAAAACGATATGTGTACTTTTGTCAGAACCTGATGCTGGGTGGATAACCTGTGCGTAATTTTGTGTACTGGTTGAGGGTGTACCTCAATCTGGCTCAGTGTTCAGCCACGTTGAGATGCAGCTTTCTGGCTAGGCTCTCTTCTCTGCCACTCCTCACTCATCTCCCCAGCTCCTGCCCAACAGCTCCTTCTTCAGGAGCTTCAGCCAGTGGTGTTGCTTAATAATGATGATGATAATGAATCATAAAATATAACATAATTTCAAGGTGCTTTGCTGTAAAACATTACCAGTTACATATCTGCATGCCATTTGCAGTTAATATTGTATTACTTTCTGCAGGCATTCATGTAAAATAAACTATTTACTCATGAAGCTGTTTTGGAGGTATCCTGACATCCTCATATATTGAACACTCTTGTCCTTTCACTTTTCAAACCAGGAAATCTGTGTCCTCTCTTAAAAATCGTTTCTCTGTTTCCTCCTGATAAATCTACCGTAATGTAGCCACCGTTGGTGCTCCTGGCACATCTGCCTCTTAAAGGTGATGAGAGCTGACTTTCTGATTGGTGTATTGCATGTTTGGCCTACACTCACCTGTGAATGAATGAGGGCAGGTGGGCACACATGATAGATGTATCCTGCTACACAAGGGGTGGGACAGGACAGGATACCCATCCACCCCTGGTACAAGACAGAAAAGGTGGATTTGGACAACCTTGAATAAATTAAATTCATTGCGCCCTGTGCTTTCCACTTGTTCTTTAGTTTAGCGTAAGATAGGGCCAATAGTGACAGTGTAACTATAGTTTTTACTTTGAAAAAATGTGGCCCTATCATAAAACATCTGCTTTTAGAATGGAGTTTAGTTTAATTAATTTTAACATGAATAATTTGCATTAATAGAGCTGACCTACCTTTTAATGATTGACCTTGTAAACAGCATAAAATAACACAGGGACTGTAGCTAAGATGACCTGTTTTCTACTTCTCTCTCTAAGCAAAAGGGCACATATTGAGCACAAACAGCTAAAAAAAAAAAAAAAGACAGCAGCTCTGCTTCAATATCGGTCCAAGTGGATAAGTTGATGGCTGAATTTCTCCACTGCCCCCCACCCCCCCACCCCCAAGTTATAATGCAATCTGTGCCCTTGCTCCCAGTCACACACTAGTGCCGAAGGTGGTAGGTTATGAAGATATCCAATAGAGAAATAAATATCTAAAGTAAAGGCAACTATGTATAACCACATAATGTACGTGTGGGCCTGCATACACAGTGATAGAAGATGAAAAGAAAAAACTAAATAGTCTGCAGTCAGAGGGGTCATGGGGACATCAAGGGATCTGTCAAGGTTGTGCCTGATCCTGTTTTCTTCTATCAGATCTGAGATGTATGAATGTTCACTCATTCATGAATAAAAACAGCCAAGATGAGAATAATCTGAAGCCTTTGTCCACCACATGTTCAGAGTTTCATATTTAAAAATGCACAGCTTCAAGACATCAACAATTTCCATTAATTTATTTTCTAAACCCATTCAGCAAGTGGAATACTTTCTAGTTGAACAAGGACAGCTGTGGGATGATTTATCTTTGAGAAAGAGGAAGATAGAGGAAGCAAGACACCAAGAGACCGCCCCCACAAAATGCTAACTGCTTATATGCAATGTGCTCCACTTTTGAATTAATTGAATCAACACATTCAAAAAAATTCAGATAACGGTATGTGTATTTCATTAGTCCTTCATGTCTGTGCCACAATAAACTAGTTATAGTTTCAAATAATCTTTAGCCATAGTCAATGAAATTTCTAGTCATAGTGAGTGATGTAAATTTATAAATCCAATGTCCCCTCTGCTTGTATTGGCTTCAGTGTTTGTGCACTCCATCCAAGTGAATTCCTTTTCCTTCTTTCAAACAATTTCATGCTCCAATTCCAAAGCCTACTGCTTAAAAGATAACAGGGAACATGGAGGAAATTCTGATCATTTAGCTAAGATTCCCTCTGAGTTCATTAGCCGCACGCATTAATTAAAAACAAACAGGATAAATTGACCACAAATGGAATTTTGGGTGAAATCTTGTCAGCAATCCAATAATGGTGCAGAAAAAAAAATATCATTTCAATTACATTGTAAGCTGTCTAAAGCTGGGGTCAGATCTGCCCCTCTCCACTGAACTTCAGGGCTTCCCAGGCTCTGTCTTGGTGAGAGCATCCAGGGACTTGAATACAGACGATTACTGAGGTAATTTGGCTGAAAGCCCACTTGAATTGGCCCAGACCCTCGATACTATCAGCTTCACAATTAACCAACAAAAACAGATAACCTCCAAATCTCTGCAAGCCGTTGCAGCTATAATAGCTCACCAGTCCTGCCCAACACACACACGCGCGCACATACAGTACTGTACATATACAGATACAGTACAGACGCACACGCTTGTGAAGTCACACACAAACGCTCTCGCAAACCCAAATACACTGCAGGGATTTCTGTCCAATTAATATGCATGCAAAGCAATTTAGAACCCAACAAGATGTTTTTGTCTGACTGCTCCAGGGTAATTTAGCACTTCTGTTTCCACACAAGCCTGCCATGGAGGGAGGGGAGCAAGAAGCGAAGAGGGGTTAGAAAAGTGGAATGGATTTCTTGATTAAAACTGGCCTTTTTCTCCCCTCTCTCTGCGTACAGAGGCGCGAGGCTGCGGCTACACACACGCAGCAAACATGCAGCGAATCCATATGCCCTAATACAGAGGCAGCATCATTGTTAATTTCCTTTGTTAGCCGTCTGCTCCCCCGGCCGATTTAATTTGTGGTGGTGTTTTAGTGAGCGCTGGGTAGGAATTGAATTAACAGACATTCGTTCGCTCGCACATTCCTCTGTCTCCTTCCCGACGCGTGTGTCAGTTTTACATATTGTTCAATAATTGGACTTAGATTACTGTTGATGTGAATGCATGATCACACTGATGCCTCCCCGCAACAGACTGACGTGGTTTCTGTAACAGCTTGGCATTCATACCTAAATTATTTCCCATGCACTGAAAGAGGAGCCTGGAAAATGTTTACCACAATAAGGAGCTTTGTTTGATGCTTTTATCTTTTATTTGGCATCGCTGTCACTCACTCAAGCACCCCTATCTGCCTCTGTATCTCTCACACACAGAAACACTCTGATCAGCTTTGGGTTGCTGCTGAATAACTCGCCTTTTCTTCCAATGCGAGGTAATTGTTAAGAACAGAGAAGTAAACAGATGGAAGTGACAGGTGGGATGTGAATATCAGAGAGAAGAGATGATAAGGGTGAGATGGAGAACATATAAGACAACAGCCGTGAAAAAGAACAACATATCTGGGGCCTCCCACCTTCACGAATCCCTCCTCCTCACCCTTTCTTCACGTAATTAAACCTATAGTCACTTTCAATTAGCTAGCCTTTCTCCCCGTGCACGCCTTTATGCAAAAATTAATTAGTCAATTAGCCAATTAACATGTGAGCAGGTCTTTGTGTTAACGAGGCTTTTACAAGCTGCGGCAACCCTGCAGTAATGGCAGACAGGCAATAGACGCCATGGGACTAGTTTACACCACACAGATTCTACACGACCTGGCTGCTGGCACACAGTCCTGAAGCACACACACTTTTATTTACTCTGCTGCAAACCCCTAACTCATACAGGCCTGTGTCCTCATAGCATTTTTTTTTTTCTGACAGAAAGGTGCTGGCAAGGCGCTGCGGAGCACTGGGATGAAGTGTCTATGTGGTAAAAAAGAAAGAAAGAAAGAAAGAAAGAAAGAAAGAAACACTCCATGTGAGTTTCATCAACAACAATATATTGAAAATTCCTACAAGCACCATTGTTGCACAGTATTAGCATTACCTCTTTGGTTTTTGTTATCTATTTGTATCTAGAAATGGGGCAGATGATCTGATACAATATCAGTATCAGGGAGTCAGGCAGTCACTGGGTATAGGACTCTCTTCACCAATTCGCATTCCAATCTAAATCCCACAACGCCACTTGTTGTCTATGTGTAAATATTACGCTAGGCAGTGCCCACTTTTCCTGTTTAATCTGTATTTGCATGTAATATTAGTAATTGGTAATTCATGCCAGCATACACCACTATATCCTAAACTAGCATTAACAAAAAGTAACATTTGCATTCTGAAACATATAATAGCAAACTTAAACTCTCAGCGATGTATCATTGTAAATTATGCAAATACGGGGCAGCTCTCAGCCTGCAGCTGCACATGTTAAATGTCACAAGCCAGAATCCTACAGTGCCCCACAATGATTGAGGGATGCCATTGCACAAGTTATATTACATAAACTACACAAGCTTTCCAGATAATAATAATAATGTTAAAAAAAGACCTCTGGTACTGGTATATTATCGGTATTGACAGATATCCAAATACAGAAAAGTGTACATCGGTATATCTCTAGTTGTACCTTTTTTTAAATTTTTTTAAAAACTTTTTTTCACAATGAACACCAACCAGAAGATGTTTGCTCTCATATGATCCTTTTCCATACACATGTGCTGGCTTGGTTTGACTCAGCGCGTCAGTTCAGCACGGCAGGTATTTGTATCCAGGCTACCTGCTTGAAGGCAGGTCTTGATATACACTCATCTTGAGTCGAGTGGCTGTAAATTTCTGGTTAACTACATTTTATTTCCTATAAATTCTCCACAATAAAAGTAAAGTAAAGTAAAGTAAAGTAAAGTAAATAAAAGGTATTTTGTTATTTTAAAGCTTCATTAGCAGTAACTTAACACGAATCAGCTGAAAGTGTCAGGAAAGGAAGGAGTTCGATGCTTCAAAAGTACTGAGAGCTGAATGCACAGACACTTTTAAAAACTTTCTCTCTGTTCTCTCGCACAGACATGAGTTGAGTCTCAGCTCTCCTGCGTTCAAAAAAGAGGAAGGCTCTCATTCATTTTCTTGGTAACCAGGGTATCAAGTCCCAATTTAATATATGATTGGTTGTCTGAAAAAAACAAATTACAGTGATGACATCTGCGCTTTTCTGAAAAGCTAAGTGAGTTTTGACTCAAAGCATTCAGAGCGGGTGCACAAAATAGATGGAGTGCTCTGAAATAGGGCTGCAACTAATGATTATTTTCACTGTCAATTAATCTGTTCAATATTTTCTTGATTATAACTGATTAGTTGTTTGGTCTAAAAAATGTCAGAAAATGGTGAAAAATGTTGATCATTCTTTCCCAAAGCTCAAAATGAGATCCTTAAAAGTCTTGTTTTTCCCACAATCCAAAGATGTTCAGTTTTCTGTCATAAAGGAATGAAAAGTCCAGAAAATATTAATATTCAAGAAGATGAGATCAGAATTTTTACTATAAAACACTGGGTGCTCCAGCCCCCCCAAAAAATGCTATGTGGACACAGGCCCTATTCCACACAGCAGATGGACTTATGCTTATTTTACCTCAGCTTGGTGATTAGATGTCTTTCATTAGGTGAATCAAGCATGTTGGGCCAGGACTGGAGTGAAGCCAGTCAGCAGTCCCTGTAGACTCCTAATGTTGCAGCGCTTGCTGAGGCCCACCACCACTGCACACTGTTCCCGCTAAAAGTGCCGGCCCGTCCTCTATTAGGCCCAGACCACAAATCACAGCAGTTTATTTTTACTGTGCATTGTACACAGACACACATCTCTCTCCCGAGACACATAATATGCATGCCCTTTCTTTCCTCCTCTCGCACAGACAGAAACATGCGCGCAGTCCGGTTGTATCAGCGTGCGTCTGTTCTGTGTCTGTGTATAAATATGGCCCAAAGACAGCAGTAATGGCTCCTGCTTCAAATAAACAGAGAGCAGAGAAGCCTCCCATCCCTGCTTCCCTCTGACCTAAATCACGGCTGGACGGACACCCCACTTCCTCATGCTGGACGATCTCAAAGAGACCAGCACGCCGCTACCAGATCTGCGTGTATGTGTGTGTGTGTGTGTGTGTGTGTGTGTGTGCGTGTATGTGTGAATAAGTGAGAGGGCGAGAGGCAGAGAGGGTTTTGATATATTCCACATGTTGCTTGCAACCCAGACACAACAACTCCTCGGCATAAGGAGGAGTGTTATGAAAAAGAGAGGAGACGGCAGAGAAGTTTCTGCTGGTGAGGAGACGGAGTTATCGTGGATATGAACGGGTGGGGGTGGGGTAGAAAAAACACCCATGCTTTTAGGAGAGAGAGAAAAAGAGGAAAAGTGTGAGCTGCGACGAGTTTGTGCTGAAGTAGAGAGTAGATTAGGAAGGAGGGATGGAAGAAGAAGGAGAAGAAGAAGAGAGGTCGCAGAGGGTTCACGTAAAAAGAGCTCTCTGATCACCAAAACAGCACCCAAAAAAAGAACCTGTCATTTTAGGCTCAACTCACTCACACACACACACGCACACATTTTGTGCTGGTAGCGGAGATCTCTGTGTCAGTAAAAGAGCGCCGGCCTCCTTGAGAACGTTTATTTTCCCGTTCCGTCAATCTAAACAATCCCTTAAAAGGGATCGCAGATGTTTATAGGCCTTCACAGAACAAATGCTGCCTTTCTGACCTGCAGATACACACACACACACACACACGCAAACACAGAAGAAACACACACACTCCCCCCAGCGGAAGAAACAGAGGCAAGTGCTTGTAATGAAGACACACACTATGAAGGAGAAAGAGCCCAAAGTCAGCAGCAGCCACAGCTTAGTTACACTCACACAACAAACACTCCACATGCTCTGTCACGTGTTCTATTTTGGGACAAACATTTTTAGTGCAACACACATGTGATGCTTTATACTGACCGGCAAAAAATATACTGATTACCACTTTACTTGTCTTGTTTCAACCTGATCATATAAATGAGAGGACTCTTCACAGAGGAAATAGAAGAAGAGGAAAGGAAGGCTGTGTGTTTCTGTCTGTGTGTTTGCCTGTTTTTTTTTTTTTTTTTTTTTTTTTTTTTTTTTTTTTTTTTTTTTTTTTTTTTTTTTTATAAAGGCTTGTTAAAAAGGCTGCCCGCTCTGCCTGGGCTCTAAAGCCACTCAGACAAGCAGTGTTTTAGTGTAAACACACACAGCGGTTTTCCCCTTACATGGCCATGTGCTGCCAAACTGTGTTTGTGTGTGTGTATGTGTGTGTTGGGGATGGGTGATTATGGTCATTATTAACCTGCTCGGTGTTTGTGTGTGTGTGTGTGTGTGTGTGTGTGTGTGTGTGTGTGTGTGTACTGGACTGAGTTCATGTTCCAGAACAATGTTGTTTATACACTGCTAGGTATTTTACGTCAAAGACAGTGTACCACTCTTCAGAGCAGATTATCTATCATCTCACACACACTGCTATAAACTCTCTGATGTTTAGGTTTATTCACACTAAAAATATCCATTCAGCAAAAGAAGGAAAGAGTAGAGGCTCATTAATGTGCCCTTTATGTTCAAAAATAGATTCACAAGGCTCCACCCAGCCAAGTTGTCAGGCCCGGTGGCAAGTATATTTTGGCGGGGGCCCAGCATGGGCCAGCAACAGACTGATGGCGGCATTAAGGTAGGGCCCTATAGTTTCTGTTAAAAGCAAATAAGTCAAGAAAAATTAGGTATCGCCATTTTTCTGAAATAAGGTCCTATGGGTGACACCCCATGGACTTTTGCTTTTATATAGTGCATTCAAGTTTTAACCGACCAATGTCGCCGGTGAGCTCTCCAACCATTATATCTATGTTTCCAACCAAGTCGGCCAACTTAATTGTTCAACATCTTAAAAATACATCCCCTGAACGTAAAATCACCTAACGCTTTGGCCTGGTGGGCGGTCAACTTAGGCCTGGTAGGTCACCTGGCTCGCAATACACTGGGGGAAACCCTGGTCCAATTCAAACAATATAATTGTCACTGTCCACATATTTACGTGCATCCTTCATGTTGGCAGATGTTAAACAATACAAGGTGCCGCTTAAAATCAAAAGTTACCTCTAAAGAAATAAATATGAAATAAATATTAATAATAATACTAAACAAAAAAGCACATTAATATAAATAGTGACCTTTTCCTAAAATATTGCTGGTTCTGTTGTGTTGGCATTTTTAATCAGATGCCTGCAGTGTGCCATAGGATCATCAACTGATGCCTATCAAATGAGAGCTGTCAATCATCACTTTCAGTGCATTTTGGGCCTTTAAACCATTTAAACCGTTTAAATGCAACATGCTCATCAGCTTCGCAGGACTGTATCTTCTGTCTCTCAAATATACTTTGCGCCAGTGGTCAAATAATTTTCAAATTGGTGACTTTAAAAAAACTTTATCCAGGATTCTTTTTGATTGCTCTGACACTTTCCCGTCAGTTCATTAGTTCTATCTGTGGCCATATATGGCAAATAAATGAAGTTTGAGTGTTTTTATGGCCTTAAGACAGTGCAGTCTCCTATCAGAGGATAATGTGTCTTTATGATAGTGACTATTATAACTTTGGGCAGTCAGGCAGGGACACAGGGGAGTGTGAGGGGTTGGGGTGGGGGGGGTCCCCTAAGTCTTGGTAATGAAGCTCAATCCATCTCTCCTTCTTCACACACACACACACACACATATATATATGCACACACTCAAATTGGCCAACTCTAAAGACTCTAAGGGCACCGAACATTGTGATTACGACCGGCTGGCCATGAAAAATTAACAGGTTTATCTCTTTCCCCTCTCTCTCTCTCTTCCTCTGTGTCTCTCTGCCCCTCTCTTTATGGTAGTTACTCTTTGCACGCCCCCCCATCCCCCTGTTCTGTCCATCTCCACTCGTCTCCTCCACCTCCAGCCCAGCGATACTTTTCCAATTTTCCTTCAGTGTCTCCCACTGAGCCCAGGGGAGGACTGGGGGAGAATGGAGCTGTGATTAAGTTGATACATTCTAGATAATAAAAGCAGAATGGCTATCATTCTCTCCTCTCTCTTGTACGCAAGAGCGCTTAAGCCCCTCCACCACACCCCACATGGCCCTCTTCTCTCTCTGCTCTGGGCAGTTTGGACACTGATAGACGAACCATATGTAAGGACAATGGATGGGAGACGGTTTCCTTCTCGCCTCTTCGCCTGATATCGTGCATTACTGCAGCACTGTTCCACTTGGCGGTGTCACATGTTAGAGTCCGGAGGAGATATGCTCAAGTTCTGCTATCAGCTACGGCTTCCTTCTGTCCTCCTGTCTTTTTTAATTCTTTGTCCCTGTTCTGCCTGTCCTGCTTCACAAACTCTGTCTATGTCAATATTAATGCGGTATTGTGTGTTTGTCATCAGTTCTCACATTGTTGACACTACACTGTTAACCTGTCTAATGGCAGCAGTCAGTAGCATTTATTCTGGCACCTTGGGTATAATAAGTGCCTTGTTGACACTGCACTAACTGTGAGCTCAAATAGGCTTTTAAGGATAAAAAAAGGTGCAAATTAGGACAATAACACTTGGAATAGTGGAGCACACAAAATAACAGAACAAGTCTTGCATGTGAAGTTTTGCACATTTCAAAAGTAATTTATTTGCAATTTTCTTGGCCGATTCTGATTTCTTCAATTCGGATGTTCTTTCTTTATAAGAGCTACAATTGACAGCATACACCAACAGTTTTGTAACATTTCTTTAGCCTAATGGAAAATGAAATTGTATGTTCATGATAAAAGAATTAACAACTATTAAATATTTTTTACATTTTCTGTCAACGTGCTCAGGTTCCTGCCAAGTCTTGTCCTCTTTTCCTCTCCAGTTCCCCTTTTCCAACCTTTCTTCTCCCCTCTTCTCTCCTCCTGTCATCTCTCACATTTTCTTGCCCTCTCCTTGATTTCTCCGCCTTGTTTCCTTAACTTCTCTCTTTATCCTGTTATGGCATCATGGCTCACACGCATCTCACATGTCTGTAACGATGCTTCATTCAGCACCTCTGATGTGTGTAATTGTTGCCAAAAACAAACAGTGTAAATGATCTGTTGATAGTCATATTGACATCATACCGGCAAAACAACACCTTTCACTGCAGTTTCAATTTCTGTATCTGTACAATTTGTCACAGACATGAAAAAAATTGGGTGATGGGCTGTATTTTTTGGTGCTTCTCTCTTTTTCTTTCTCTCTCTCTATCATAGATATATTATGATGAAGTAAATGGCAAACGTGGTGCACATGCATTCAGTCCAATGAGAGTTGCTTGCCTTGTGCATAAAACCTCCATGGATCAAAAGTTCATAAAAAAGAGTCATGACTGATACAAAGCAACAACTTTTATGGAACCTGTGTTTTGTTTTGACGAGTACATAATTTTTTTCTTTTATAAAACCAATTTTTTTAATGTGGAAACAGAAGACTTTTAAACTTTCCCCTGAGTAGTATTACTGTTTGCGGATCACTTTCCATTTTCCTCAAAGTCTCACCTGGTTTAAGAAATTATCAGAAGTAAGAAACATATTTACTGAAGGCATAAATTGAAATTGTTAAAAAAAATTCATATTAATTTGGGAACAGGAAAAAGCTATTGTAATGATGTGCATTACATAGTAATGACATAGTTCTGTAGTCTGTAAAAGCCTTAATTTTCCCAGAAAATATCGTACCCAATGCAGTGTTAAGTTTGTCAAAGAACATTCTATTGGACTTCTACTATACAAGATTCACAAATTAAGTGAGTCAATGTCAAATATCCGAAGTTCCATTCCACTAGCTGGGATCGATGTAACAATGAGGTAATTTGCTGATTAAAGACTAGGGATGCACCGATACCGTTACCAGCATCGGGTATCTGTCTGATACTGTCCTCATGTACTCAAACTCATTAAACTACTCCCATACCCTACACCTGATACCACATCACGAAAAATAGCTGCTTGACACGTTCAAAGATCCAACACAACGTAGAATTCAAGAAGTTTGCTAATCCTTACCCTCCTTTTTTGCCGCGCCGTCATTATGCAAGGAGACTCGCTGCCCTAAACATTATTCACTAATGACCGCCAGGACTTTGGCAACTGTCTGTAAAATTCCATGTAAGTCCTTGTCAAACTGAAACAACCTCACAGAGTGCACCTGTAGACCGCAGCCAGTCGCTATCCAATAAGTCCTGGCGGGCGTAAACTAGTTGAATGCCTCGACTAATTAATCCAAAGATGAAGAAAAAACACCACTGCCACCAGTCTGTAACACTCTTTTCTTGGTAATAAGCTGCTACAACTTCTCTTTGGGTACTCTTCTTTGTTTTCCAGTTAATCTTCACTAAAACGGCCTGACAGCACAGTCGTTGGGGTTCACAGCAGGGTAAATAAACCTGTTCACACATGGCAAGACACTCATACCTGTCCCCCTTAAGCAATGCCAGGTAGGAACTACTTAGACAAGAGGGACAAGAGTATGTAACGTGTATTTGAAATGCTAGTTAAAGTGCTGTAAATGATAATGAAATAATTATAACATGTAACACCAATTGTAATAGTAAACTTAATTCTGCAAGTCCACAATAATGTGTAATTATTATACTGAAATATATTACTGTACACAATAAACTTCACAGTTTAATAAGGAAGACAAAATTAGTAAAGTAACTTTGTAATGTGTACAGTAACTATGATTACACTAGGAACAAGAAACCATAACAACAATTTGTTACATTTAGACAATGAGGAACATCTGATGAAACTAAAACATGTTTTTAAAGTTAATGTAAGAACTGTAATGGCATTATTAAGTACTTGTTTTGTTACTCAGTATCGACAAGTACCCAAATGTAAGTACTTGTACTGATACTCGGCCTGAAAAAAATAGCACTGGAGCATCCCTATTAAAGACCCACACCATCCAAATTATGAAAGAACTTTGTTTAAGGATAAAGAATAAATAAATCTGAATAAACTGAACAATTTAAAGTGACCAAAAAAGATCACAACTAAGGTTGCGTTCACACCAGACTTGTTTAGTCCAGTTGAACTGAACCCTGGAGCGTTTACCTCCTTGGTGCGGTTCGTTTTGGTTGGTGTGAACGCTGGCCTCGAACTCTGGTGCGGACCAGTCAACGGCTCTCGGGTCCGCCTGGTAGGGGTGATCTCGGACCGCTATCAAGTGAACTCTAGAGCGGTTTACTTCTGGTGTGAACCCCATCTGCACCAATCACAGGAAGCACGCCGTTTTACACGTATTAAAACACGTATAAATATTAAAAAGAATAGATGAAATATTAAAAACAATAAAATGTTAATACTCAGCATCTGGTTAAACATCTAGGCCCGCTTGATCAGCTTTAGCTTTACAGCAAAATATTATTTAACATGGTCTTCATTTATTGTCACTATGTTGTTATTAATAATATGTATAGGCTAATATTTATTCTTGATGAAAGGAGAGCAGCTTAATACATTTTTTGTGTTTGTAGCCTAGAGTATAGGCCTATTCATTCATTCAAGGAGATGCATGGATTCAGTAAACAAGAGCTGCTTTTATGATGAGCCAACTTTGTGATTTTTACATGTATGTGATTGTGAACTTTTTATTGTCCACTGACCTCACTGGTTGCGCTTGTATGGCAAAAGAAAAAACATCGTGGTAGGCTCTCATTATTGCCTGTCGTCTTCTGTGATATGACCGTCCGATTGCAGAGCGTCTTCTGCGACGTGCGTGTATTAATACATTATTCAATTGCCGCAGTCTTACCAGCCGTTCATATGCGCGGTCCATTAAAGTCTGCTGATATGCAGTCCAGATCAATACTCCATGATGTACAGTAAAAATTGCGAGGGATTTGTTGTCTACCCGCCAAACTGTATAAGCAATCACAGAACGACATTTGCTGCCACGTGACAATTTTTGGACCGTTTGAGTTTGGCCTTTGTCAACACGAACCGGACCAATTGAGAAATTGCAACAATGTATCATCCTCGCTTTGGTTCGAATCAGAAAACTGACCTTTTGGTGTGAACACGACCTAAAACATGACTAAAATTAGAGACTGAAATTGTGACTAAAATTTTCAGTAAAGCGACTAAGACTAAAACTACATTAAAAGTTATTGTCAAAGTTAACAATGACCCACTGGCAGTCAGAACTACATGGTCAAAGAGTGGCTCATGTAGGGAACCAGTCTAAACGTGGACAGTGTCATTATTCTATCGTCATTACACTGTGTAATCAACATTTACCTCAATCAACATTTACCTCATAATTATAAGTAAAGCAAAAAATGTATTTCCACTAACAAAAGAAGCCAAAGTTCTCAAATCTATTTCATGTTATGTTTGTTGAGAATTTTGTCTGAATAAACAAAACTAGCAAAATCATGATTTTAAGCAGAAACTATTTAAGTTTAGAATAAATCAAGAACAGTACTTATATGAGCAATCACTCAGTACCAGCTACTTGACAGTTTTGCTTACCCTGTACTAAGGACACATCTCAGTCAGGTCCAATAAAGTAATTTGGTTCAATATTCAGTTCTTGGTATCACTGTTTTAAACAGTGCTAAAAAGTCTGGGTATTTATCAGATTGGATTTAAATAAACATTGTTTAAAGTGCGCTTTTATATAACAAATACAGACATCTGACACCAGCAGAAAGCATGAGGACCTCTTGAATTTCACCCAGACCAAACCTATAGAATATACAGTAAATATTTTCTCTATCCTTCAGTTTCACTGATATGTAGTACACAGCCATGGAGTTTTTTTCTTTATATTTCTGTCTTTCTGACATGCACATATCTACACCTGCCTGCCTTCAAGGCCCGCAATTACAATACAGTCAAGACAAAAACATGTCAAGTACAATATAATCGATCAGTGACCTTGTCATTTGTGGTGGTTTCAGTCTGCAAAGACAGAAACTGTATCAGTCTTGTTTTATGTTCATACTTTTTCACTCTCACTGAGTCTTAATATAATGTACACTCATCTTACTGTCTGCAAGAGGAAGACCCCCCTAAATATTGACATGCTTAGACTTTAATGGCACAAGAGCTGGCCTTGACACTGTCGCAAAACACATGCACACACTCACAAAAGGGTCCGGTAAAAAACAGTCCTGGGGGAAACGGACAGTCGAGTGCTCTTCTGCCAACGGAACACTTTGTTCCTCCAGAACGTAAACACACTGATTTATCTCAACAGCTCTCTTCAAACACAGCCGCCTCTCTTCCTCTCCTCCTCTTCTCCTCTCTTCTGCAACCTCTCTTTCTCTCCAGCTCAATGCCCTGCTGCACCCCGCTGCCCTCTCTCACTTTGGGAACTTGTGATGTCTGTGTTAACGCTCACAAACACCGGCGGCGGCCCTGATCGCCTCCTTCTCTCCACTGCACCTCTACCTTTTCCCATGCAAAAAGAGCTTGCCCTCTCAAACACTTCAAAACCCGTCACACCAGCCCCTGCACGAGGTGGAGAGACGCTGAGAGCAGCTCTGGAATAAAATGACAAATCAAGCCCCTACAAACGAAGGATGACCAGCCTCTTTACCTAGCACGCACTTGTGCTGCCCTTTCTCTTTTTTCCCCCTCCTCCTTGTTCCTTTTGGCTAAACACACGTCACCTTCTTTTTCTGTTCCCTTTTCTCTTTCTCTTCCCTCTCAGGATAGAGGTTTGATGGCTTACACTGATTCCAACATCACAGCCAGATTGACAGTTGACATTCTCTCTTCTTTAAAAACCTGTCCTGCTCCTTTATTTCCCTCGCTCTGCTCAGATTGCCAGACTATTGTCAGAGGTATAGCTCTGGTGGGGGGCAGTGAGGGGAGGAGGGGAGGGAGGGAGAGATAGCAGCTTTCATAGTCTTCTGATTGTGCGATTTCCGGGTGTTGGGGTGAGTGGAAGGGAGGCAGAGCAAAACAGAGAAGCAGAAAGTGTACGGAGACAATAAAAGGAGACAAAAAGTAACAGAGACCAGAGGTGGATAATGCGTGTCACTTGCTTACATTCACTCGTTCATTCATTCATTTATCAAAGTCTTATTCCTACTTAATGCTGCTACACTAATAAACACAGATGCTGAATACTGGTGAAATAACACTGCAGCATGATCAGAAAAGGTGACTGAGGAGAACTCTGGAGAACCAGAGACATTCTACTGTAGCCACTTTTCCACTATATTACCACTGTGACCTGGGGCTGTTTTTGCACCAGCAGGCCTCAAGCAGCAAGAACAAAAAACATTTGTGTTCCCACTATTGTGCTGGTGGGCCGCAATATTGCTCTAAACCCCGCCCACAACACAACCCTCGGTCGTCACCTGTCCCGCTCATTTCAAGTGAGTGCGCAGTTGGAAGTGGAAGCTGAAGCTGAGCTATCATGTGATATAAAGTCAGCACGCCAGGAATGAACAAAGGGAATATAATAACAGTTTTTCAGTTTTTTAAGGAAATGCTAACCTGACACGCCAGAGGGTTTGTTACACAGAACCATCTGTTTGGAAAAGGGCGGGCGCTTAAAAAAAAAAATTTGACAGGTGACTGGATGAGCCATCTGTCACTTCTAACGTGGGCTAACTTCAACCAATCAGATCAACTCACCGAACCAAAGCCCGCTGGAACAAGAGTGAAAAAACTCTTTTCCATCGCTAAATGCTCTCAGTGCCATTCTTTGCTTTTCTTTCAATGAAAAAATACTCTCCAGTTCTGTTATAACTGGGATGATATCACAGTGTCTACGCTAACCTCTTCAGGAGCCACCGTTGTTTGTTCAAGATGACTTGTTTCCATGGACACTTCTCGCTGTCAGCACATCTAAAACCACGCCCCCAGCTGCCAGTTGTCCCTCTGAGGATGCTGATTGGCTCACACCACCTCTCACTGAGATAGATGGATCCTCGTGTGATGTTGCAAATCCAGCTGCCTTGCAAGGTAAGGGTAATGCACTGTTGAATGTGGACACAATCCTCTGCCTGGATACTGAACAGTAGTGTCAGTTGTTGTTTTCAACTTTTCCATGATTCTTCATTGATAAAACTGGGTGGATGAGAAATTAGCTTGCAGTAAGCCCTGCCTATGATCCTTGACTCCACCTCAGACCAAAGTTTGCCCTGCTTGGCCCATTGTCAATCGGTGGGCCATAAGCACCAGGAAACTGGCTTTGAATCTCAATAATATCTCACGATGTAAGAACGGAAGTGACAATGGAAACAAAACTGGCCATGGCACGTACATGCTGGCCTGTGTTTGGTCCAAAAGTGGTAAAGCAGCTAATGACAGTAAGGCTGTATTCAGACCAAAGATTGTGAAACAATCAGAAAATAACATTTTATTTCTCTAATCCATGGGTTTTCGAGTTATTACTGCTCCTCTTCGTGCTTATTAAGTCTCTAGCCTGCTCAACCACTGCTGTGTTCTCTGTCTCTTAAATGAACACAAACCAAAGGAAGCTTCTTGGCATAAACTGCAAACCAGTCACAGACAGAAAAGCAAGGTATATGAAATAAACCAAATAAACCAAGCAAGGACACAACTGAGAGAGTATCATTGTTTGGTCCATGAACTCTGCCTGTGTAGTGCCCAGGTTCAGTGATAATTCAGGCTGACTGTGGAACAGTCTGATCACTGGCTTAGGTGACTGGCTGCCGGAGTGTGACATCGGGTTGCGTTGACTATTTCAACTTTTTGCAACAGGCTGCTGCGATTTTTTTCCCCATTGTCACAGCCTGAACGGACTAACTCCATTCCAATAAATGACATTTCTGGCAATTTCACCGCAATGCCTGATTTGGTCTGAAGTGTCACGTGTCATCTTCCCCCACCCTTACCTTCTGTGTACATTGTTTACATCTCTTATGACTTCCTCTGCTCTTTTTTGTCTTCCACCTCTCACATGGAAAAATTTCCACAGCAAAAGACAGGGCTCCTGTAATTGAGTTTGTCCATGTGGAAAAACAATACAAGCCAGAAAAATACTTAATGCCTGGTATTTTGTATACATGTCAGATCGCATGAATGTAAGTTTAAATTGGGACCGTTTGTGCATTGTGTGTGAAAAAGAAGGAGAAGAGCAGAGAAGAGAGGAGGCAACTGGAAAAAAAAAGAAGAGACAGAGATGAAGTGGCACAGTGCTTAAATACTCCTTGCTACAGTTTTATCTTCACCGCCAAACAGATGAAACACCATCCATGACTGTATTATCTATAATAATCTATGAGCAGTACATTTATGTAAACACTGTACTTAAGTAACTTGAGTATTTACTTTTGATGCTTCTTTATACCTCTACATAACTTCTTTTTAGAGTGCAATATTACACTTTCACTCCAATACATTTATCTGACAGATGTTATTTGCAGATCGAGCTTTTACCTCAAAAACATAAGATTATCTGAAGATATGATTCATTATTTCAGGTTAGAATATCCAACAGCATGGCTGGATTAATATGTTGGGCAACCATTGTTTGTTGTTGCTTCCTTGTTGCCCTCCTCCTTCATAACCACTGGTACTTTGATGGAGTATTACCTGATCCCATGAGGGCACAATGTATACCAGTGATACTCAACTTGCAGCCCGTGGTCCAAATTAGGCCCCCCGATAGTAATTTTGTAATTCTCAATGAAATGGTACCAAAGCATTTACAACTAAAGTGCAGTTGCAGTTGTTACAGCTAGGGTAGGCAACATTGTTTTGGTATCATCAAGAAACAGTTTCATAATAACTTTTCAGGACATTGTAAATCAAGTGGTCTGAGACAGAACTAGACTTCTGTACCTCTGGCTCTGCTTTCAGCCTTTAGAGAATCTGGTCTGTGACAGTAGACTGAAACCAATCACAAGTCATCTCAGACCAGTGGCTCCTATAGGCTGTTCTACTAGTGTAGCTGTGTGTGCACATTCCTTCGGTGAGACCCTGAATCAATGCCAGAAACACCTGCAGGACGAGGTGCTATAAAACGGAATTATCAGACAGAAAATCTTAAAAGGAGTCCAGCTAATGAGCAACATGATCAGCCCAAGAGTTCGTCAGCTCACTCGGTTACTTTTGACTTCACCCTCAGTCGTGTTCATTCACATGTATTGCGGGGCTTTGTCAAGGGCAGAGAAGATGGGGCGGAGCTGAGACACAGAGCTGACAGACAGCTGCTCAGAGCCGGGGAGCTCTGTTGGAGAGGGACGGTGGCAGGCTGGAGCTTCTGGAGGGAAAAAACACGGAAGTCACTCTGATGCCAGCTCCCTTATTGGCCAGACGAGAGCTCAGCATTTGTTTTTTAAACACAGTTGATGCCTGTTGGTCCATTCTGACTCACGGCTGCCACGGTAAACTGTTGCCTGTGTGCATGAAGCAGGTGCTGCTTATCTGGTAGGAGGGGCTCAGTATGGAGAAAACAAAACCTAACTCAGATGAGACTCAACAATCAACTGTTTTTAAGCGTTCTACCTACCGCAGCTTTAAATGCTAGTTAATAAATTAAGCTAATAAGAAGTTTAAAGAAAGAGGACTTATGGGCCTCTTAATGTTTCTTTTTATCTGATAAATGATATTATTATTGTTTGTCTATTAACTGGCCCCTAGTCTCCTGTCATTTTGAAAAAGTGGCCCTCAGGCAAAGCAAGTTGGGTATCCCTGGTGTATACTGAATTTAACATTTTGACACATGGCCTCTCTACAAGATAAGGCCATAAAGATCAGATATCAGGCAGGAACCACTTTAGTTACTGATAGATAAACTGTTTGATAGACAAAGAGTTTGCAAACACTGAATATTGTGCTGTTCGGGTTCGGATGTCAGATGCCATCTTTGTATGGTTGTTAATCCAGCCATGCACAAAAGTATACAAGTAGAAAGTAATACATTTTTAATAACTGATAAAAATGAATTCATTTTTAATGCTGATGTTAGAGACAGAACCAGGACTGGCCACTGTTGCATGTATGACTGTGGTATGAAAAGCTCAACCCATCAGCATCACAAATGAATGTGCAAATTGATTCAACTGACAAAAAACCAGATGAACCTGAACACAAAACAAACTGAAATTTGTCAAGTTGTGGGAGGCATTATATCCCAGCATCTTTGAAAAACAAAGAATTATACTGAAAAGCATGTACAACATACACCTCAAATAAATGACACATCAAGTTCCCGAGTCCAAGGTAGCACATCCAACAGAAGCGGTTTTGTTGGAGATTACTGTAATAAAGCTTTTAAATATTCTTTTATGTCACATTTTCAAATTTAAGCTCTAATATGAGCGTTAGTATCTTAATTACTCAGAAAACAAGGTGATTAAATATGCCAATCATATTTTC
Source organism: Lutjanus campechanus (assembly GCA_027495735.1). Taxonomy (NCBI): domain Eukaryota; kingdom Metazoa; phylum Chordata; class Actinopteri; order Lutjaniformes; family Lutjanidae; genus Lutjanus; species Lutjanus campechanus. Next base: position 62,584 of record JAJHUR010096962.1, read on the forward strand.
AGTTTTGGCTTCCAAAAGCTGATGTCTGGTTGCCAGCCTGGCCCCACATTTAAATGTTAGTGTTGAGCCTCGCTTTGCTTTATTATTATCAATTTATATAACACAGATTTAATCCCAGTGTTCAAAAACTTTCATTCTTGTCAGGTTCACACAGTAGAAAGCAAACTTCACACAGGAGGTTGGTGATCACATGCTTCTAATAACAGCAGCAATGAAAATAAAATAAATGAAAAAGTACATGAATTGCCACTACCAAACACGTCACAACCATCAAAGAAAATCTTAATAAGTTTATAATGGTTTATCAGATTGAAAAAAGGTAACACTTGAGGTTGGTATACGCCAATACTGTGGGATGAGTAGAATTAATCACTAATGAAAAAAAGGTGGTCCACCATAGTTCACAGTTCCACCTCAGGTCTAGTTTGTTTTGTCATTTGGTTGGTAATAAAATTTGACCCCAATGAAAGCTAGGTATGGAGGGAAAACATACATACTATTTTTGCTAAATAGAAACAAGCACAGTGGAGGTTGAAGGTTCAAATTAATGGCAGTGGAAAAACCTCTCCTTTTTTTTTCCTGAAGAGGCGTCTCCCCTCTCAAGCCCTCACCCCCGCTTCTCTCTCTGCCACTCGTACGTCTGTGTGATGTGTTTAAGCCAATCCCATAATAAAGGATGCGGCCATACATATTCATGATAGAAATCTAGTAATTAGTAAACCCCCCCATGCACACACATACACACACGCACGCACACGGGCTTCATGCATATGTATGTCCTTGGCAAACAAAGGCAGTGGCAGCGTGGGCCATTCTCTATTAACACACACATCCACGTGTGATGGCACAGATAGCAGCCCTGCCACTCACACATACATGCACATGTGCAAATACATGTATGTGCATATACACAGGCATACACAGGCGCACGCGCACACACACACACACACACATACACACACACACTGAGAGATGGCAATGTTGAGAGGGGAGGGGTCTCCCTCTCTCATCAATAGAGAACCTATAATTTCCTCTGGGTTGAAAAACAGCCTTAAACACAGACTCAGATCAGCACTGACTCGCAGCTACTCACTCATTCATTGTCTGACACAAACTCTCTTTCTCTCTCTCTCACACACACACACACACACACCCACAAACACACACGCACACACACACACACAGAGCTCTGCATCACTATTGCATCACATT
>JAJHUR010096963.1:0-38669 GCA_027495735.1 Lutjanus campechanus
TTCACTCCAAATCTGCACCTCTGCAGAAAATGCACATAACGGTGTCCAATATAGTGGTCAGTATGTGGCAACTAGCCTAGTTGAAATAGGCTACATCTGCAAACAATTTGCAACAATATTGACAGGATTGTGCAGATTTGCAAGTAAGAAAAAACACAGTAATATGAGCAAAGCATCTGTGGAATCAGCATCCGTTAATAAAATCACACCAAACATCATGATTTAAAGCTCCATATATTTAAATGGAACAATAATTTTCAAAATTGCCAACAAGACACATACAAAGAAGCAAAATGGATATTGAGATTTTGACTTCTGTGGAAGAAAAATTACTTACTCTGTATTTTGGAAGTGAATTTCTAATTTACTTCAACAGAACTGGAGCCAACAGCAAGTTGACAAGGTGACAAGAGGTCAATCAGAAAGAATTATTAAATGAATGCATCACAATTTGCACCTGGTGACTAAGAAACATGCTATCTTCACTTAGAGACTATATTTACAGAGGACTGATGAGAGAGTTGAACATTATGATGTCACAGTGAAGCTGACCTTTGAACTTTTGGATTTAAAAAATGGCATCACCATACCATTTTAACCTATTAGACATTTTTGTGTAATTTTGTCATAATTAGCATATGAATTCTTAGTTATGGCCAAAGATGTGTTTAGTTAGGTTACCTTGACCTTTGACCTGTCACCACAGAAATCTAAGCAGTTCATCCTTGAGTCCAAGTGCACGCTTGAACCAAGTTTGAAGAAATTCCCTCCAGGTGTTCTTGTAATATCACACTGACAAGAACAGGATGACCTGAAAACATAATGCCTGTGGCCATGGCCATTGACAGCGGGGAGGTTTTTCAAAAATTCTGAACCACAGAGGTCCTTCAGCATACAGTCAGTTTGACCACTGTTGGAAACATTTAGGATAATGTCAGTAAACAACTCAATAACTTAAAGTTTTTAGACACTTTCATGCGGAGATGTTGCATATCAAAGCTTTAAGACTGACAGAGTCCCTTGAACTTTGATCTAAAGTGAGGACCCACACCTCTCACAGTACCTGTGACTCATCAACTCTTGTGCTTCTACAGCAGTGAGAACAGATGAAAATAGATGTGGACAAATGTATAGCTAAATGTGACTCACCAACCCAACGGACAGCACAGCCTACAGCTGGCTATGGGGAGCCAAGTAGAAAAGATCCACACAGCAGTAATTACTTTGGTGGTACATCTGAACCCCAGAGTTTATTATTTACTAGTATTAAAAGTCTTAATGGTTCTTTGACTGAAGCTGCTCACTGTCTCTGATGTTTGCTGGGATCAGCTCAGACCCCGATGACCCTGAACAGGATAAGTGGTGTAGAAAATAGACGGATGGAGGCTCTCTCCCATCAGACACAGACAGCTGTAGTCACTTTTCAGGTGGGCTCATTTGCTCTTGTAGTTCTGCCAAAAGAATTACAAAACTTATTCAATCCCTTTTGTTTTGTTGCTTTGAGCAGAGAAATATGTGCCTTAGTCACTTCTATTCACTCGGGAAAAAAAAGGATTTAGGGAGGAGCAAATGTTGAATGGAGATATACTGGTTCTGTATAACTTCAGGTACAGGAAATATAATTTATATGAAATATTTTTAAGTCAATTAAAAAAAAACATGGCTGATGATTTACTTTTATGACTATGTATTCCTCTTTGCATGTTAATATAAAGTTGAAACATTCAAAATTACTTAAAAAATATATTCTCCTCTGCAACCCTATTTCACATCTAATATTTTGCACAGAGTAATGCACATTAAATAATTAATGACCTGAGTTTGCCCAGTGGTGAATCATGAGTCTTAACCTCCCCTATCAATTAGTGAAAATAGGTAGACTTTAAAAAAAAAAAAACACACACACACACACACACACACACACACAAGTTGACCAATAACTGATCAATGACTGGTTCCCATTTCTGCTGCAAAGTTGTTGTTTTAGAACAGGAGAAGGAGATACAGGCCTGGTGCCACCGTGACCACCCACATTTCTTTAGTGTGCTGCTCTTCAGAGCCTCCATCCAAGGCTCAAACCCCAGAAAGACTGCAGGCACTGCCCACACACACACACACACACACACAGTTTCCCTCATACATGCAAGAACTCTCAGGCAAAAGCAGTCAGTGTTAAAAAGAAAACTTAGATGTCTCTGTGGCGCAATCGCAATGACCTACCTGATGCCATGTAGGATTGAAAGATGGCTCTAAAATGTTCTATCATGCAGCTGTAGACAGTGCATTATTTCACCTATCACTTATAACTAGCAAGAACAAATGTCATTGAGCATGATCTCAATGTTTAGCCACAAAGCATATTTTGGAGAAAACCTTTTGTTTATAATGATTTTAAGTACTTTACTGTGTGTATAGAGTACAAGAACTGTGAACTCTACAACAGAAGTAGATAAAACTTGAACTTTACATTTAGTGCCAGCAGGATTCTGACCCTGTGTCTCTGTTGCTGAATGTGAAGATAAAATGTCTCCTGTCAATAAATTCTGATGCCCTCTAGACATATTTTTTTCTGAACCTGGGTCACTGGCTCAGAGCACCGTTCTCCATCTCTGAGTGGGTTGGTTCACACTATAAAAAGTATATTTCAGAAGTAGTAATGTAATTTATCAAATTAATCCATTCAGCTTTCTGCTGAAGTTAAACTCACTGAATTAAACCCGTTATCATTAAGTCAGGCTAATGTTAAATCATGGTAACATTAGCAATTATATTCATTATACTTAACAAACTGAAATAACACGGGTTATTATACTTCATGCTTTACTCATATTAACTCTCAGGGCCCAATCTTACACACACAGTGCTCAGCAGATGGCGTGGGTGATGTAAGTGCCATTTCTGTCTTACGCTGGCACGTTTGTCATTTTCCTCATGTTTGCAAGGTAGCAAATGAACTTGTGCTGGCGCACATGCACGTCTTAAGTTTTTCCTACACAGGAATGTGGATTAGTAATGTGTCCTTTGAACATATTTTCTATCAGCAATAAAGTGTAAATATTGTTATAAACAGTGTGTGCATGTGTGTGTGTGTGTGTGTGTGTGTGTGTGTGTGCTTGTGTATCTAAAATTGTCACTCATAACGAATGAGGAGCTCTTATTATGATCATAAAGCCTGCAAAGTACACACGGGATGGAATCACAGCTGTCGAATCATCTTTAAGAGATCTGACAACGGGACAACTGCAACTACTATAGTGTTTGTGTCTGCGAATTTTTTTATGATTGATAATATGCAAAATGAAAAAGATGTTACATCCGAGCACATGACCTGCCTGACAGAAGGAGAAATAGGTATGTGTACTTCTGTCAGAACCTGATGCTGGTTGTACATACCCTTTGGATACCCTGTGCGTAATTGAGCATCACTTCCCTCAAATTTTAGAAACATTTTCTGTTTCTGTTCCCTCTGTCCACAGAAGTGTCACTGTGAGAGATCTATCTCCTTGCTTGAAAACCTTTTCTCTTTGTTTCCTCCAGGTAATTCTGCCATCATGCTGCCAACGCTTGTGATCTGAGTTAGAGATATCATGAGAAGTGACACTTTGGTACCATGTCGATGCCAAATTTTGAAAAAGTGACAGTACTCTTTTTCTTTTCTTTTTTTTTTTTTACAGTCCTAGGTACCGGAAATGCAATTCTTCTAGACATGACAGGGAGAGCATAAATGCTTACAAGTGCTGTAGTCTGCTGTTAAATGCCAGAGGAAGGAGAAGCGCTGAACAACAACTACACATGTGTGCAGCTGCAGCAACAGCTCTGCTTCGACTTATGCAAAAGAAAAAGTAGTAATGCACTGATCAATCCATGGGGCGGGTGAGTTCAGATCGACTTTCTAGATAATACCATGGGCTATGACAGGCAGGTCAAGTGACAAAGCAGCAGTCAGGGTAAATATTAATAAGACTGTGTGCAGTAGCCCTCCTTCATCTCCCTCTGTCAAACACACACACTGGCTGCAGCAGTGCACACAGCAGCGCATCTAGTGCGCTCTGTCCGCTCAGCAGATCAGTGCTCATAGCACAGCAAAATAGGTTAAATTCAAAACTTTTTCTATCCTGTGTAGCCAAACACCAGACTAAAAAATACTGTAGACCAACAGATGTCTACTACTATTTAGTTAAAATTTAACATAAGGGGAAAAAGTGGGAAAGTATGAGAGAAAAAAGCAACAGACTTAATATCTCGCAGAAATCACTTTTGCATTATTTTCCAGACATGACAACGTGCTCTCCTGACAGTGATTTGTGGCAGGCTCAGTAAATCTCCCCCTCAGTCTTTTGTCCCTGAAGCTCAGGAGGCAAAGAAAATGAAAGAAAAATGAGCGATGGCTCTTATTTTCCGTGGTATTGAATTAGGCATTGAGAATTTTGGAAATTCACTAATATTGGTATCAACTACCAAATTTCTGGTATCATGACATCCCTACTCTGGGCAAACCTGCTTCTTAAAGGTGATGAGAGCCGATTTTCTGATTGGTTTATTGCATGTTACACCCAAAACACACCCATAAATTAATCAAGGCACTTGTGCGCAGCTGATAAGGTGTATCCCACTGTGCCCCATGGACACAGGGTGGAATACACTTTTACACCCATGGCACAAGACACACCTTGAATAAATTAAAACCTTGGTGCTTTGTGTTTAGAACCACGCTTTAGATCACCGTAAGACAGGGCCATCACAGTCTAAATGACTACAGCATCACAGCCAGTTCGGACCCTTGCCAGTTTGCATTCAGCACCAACAGATCCACAGAGGATGCCATTTCCACTCACTTACCTTGATCAGAACAACACCTACTTCAGAATGCTGTTGATTTCAGCTTTGCATTTGACACAATCTCCCCAATTAAGCTGATTGGCAAACTGGACTTCCTCACTAACTGACCCCAGACAGTTCAAATTGGCGGTCTCACCGCCTCCTCTCTAGCGCTCAACACAGGAGCTCCACAGGGCTGTGTGCTCAGCCCCCTCCTGTTCACGATGTACACCCATGACTGCAGCCCCCAACATGGAGAAAACTCTATTGAGAGGTTTGCAGATGACAAAACCATCATCAGCCAGATTTCAAACAATAGTGAGACTTCATATCAGGAGAAAATCAACAGTCCTGCAAAGAAATAATTAGTTGGAGAATGGGAAACTTTGAAGTTGCCTTAAATTTAGGTTGCATTAATGCAAACTGGTCGGAAAGCAATCAGTTTATTAAGTACATCTGACTTACAGCAATTGTGTTCATATGAGTTGCTGATTTGAAAAGACTTAATTCATTTTTGAGTTACCATATGAAGTGATTGTTTAAAGTTGACAACAATTTTCAGTTCAGTTAATGATGACATTGTGACTTCTCAAAGCAGTAAAAAGAGCAGGTGTCAATACCAACATGAACAATGGCTCCATTTCCTTAAATGCCCTAGTAAGCCATGTCAGTGATTGACCAAGCACAATGCCAGAGCACTATAACTGGCTGACCTAAATGGAATGCAGCCATCAATAATGTTGCTAATTTCACCTGTGCTTTTCCAGCTTTGACAAGTCTGCTGCTGTAGAAAGGGCCTTTTGTGTTAAAATAGCTATTTTTGTCATAGAGATTGAATAATAGGTTCAGCCACATTTGCATCTGAAAGAAAAAGGAAACATGAATGAGGACAGACGTTGCTTTATTTGCCTCTGACACTGAAATTGCACCATACAGAGCTTGTAAGCAACATGCTGAAGCAACTTGATGACCAGACATCATCTGAACGTGAAGCGACAGAGGGGAGTGGAAGCAAAAATACATCAATGACAGGAACGTTAGTCATTTTGAACGTGACTCATCAAACCCCTGCAGGCTATAAAGACATTTTGATCACTGAGTTGATCAAAATGTCACAGCTGCACTGATTCCTCCATCGTGTGGAAACTTTCAGGTTTTAGCCCAGTAACCTCAGTCAAATGAATATACAATGCAAACAGGGTTTTTTGGTGACAGGATAAAGATACAGTATGAAGTCTAAAGAAGCCTCAAGCTCAAACACCCTGCCACTAGAGGTGCAAACGAATGATGATGCCTCATTTTGAGGCTGAAAAGTCATCTGTCCTTGTGAAGAATTGTAGTTATTTCATACTGCATTAAAGTGACTCCTTTTTGCCTGCAATATTTCTGCTCAGTCTGAGTCTCATGTACCAGGAACATTTGTGCCATTTTTAAAATATATGTTTGGTGTTAAATCTATATGAATTTACTCACTGCTAGGGCTCCACAAGTAATCGCAATATTATTGAAATCGCATTGTGGCCAAGTGCAATATCCAAATTGCAGAACCCTGCATTTTGTGATAAGGGAAAAATGTGACAAACAACATTATAATTAAGTGCTGTGGTGCTGCAGATATGCCCTGTTCTACAAATCTTGTTCTCCAGCTGTAAGCAAACATGTTTGTTTGGTACAGACCCCAACAAATGTCACAGCTTCACAATTTTAACAGTTTTGTTTGTTGGTTTTTTTTTTGTGGTGAAAATGAGAATTGTGATGCATTCCCACTAATTGTATCGTGCAACTTATAAAAATAATCGCAATATGACTTTTTTACCATATCATGCAGCCCTACTCACTGCTGAGAGAAAAGCTCAATTCTCATTATCTATAACCGCTCATCTTTTCAAGGGCTGTTGTCGACTGGATCCAGTGGATGACAGACCGGGTACACCCTGAACAGGTTGCCAGTTCATCACAGGACTGACACATAGAGACAAACAACCTTTGGTACTCACATTCATACCTTTCAGGCCTTTTAGAGTCACAAATGAACCTATTAGGGCGCATGTTTTTGGATTGTGGGAGGAAGCCAGAGTATCCAGAGAGAACCCAAGCAGACCAGGGAGAACATGCCGGAGAAGCAAAAGAAAGGCCCCAAGTCAGCCAACTTGTTCAAGGACCCCCATGAAAATGAAATGGTATATCCACTCACAGTTTAGTTAATATGGAAATATTGGAAATATGCACATATATATGTGTATATATATGTTTTGTAAGTATCGAATTGATCTAGCCTAATGCAATGAAATAAAATCAAGACATGGCCGGAACAGTGCGTTATCACTGTTGGACTATAGAAAATTAGTATTATATATGGATACTCAATCATGTTTTTTTTTTTTTTGTCACAATCTCAATTGACGATCTTTAAGTCATATCAGCCAATACTGATTTGTTTTGTTAGCAGCTGCTATAGCAGTATTTGGGGGTCGGTTTGATTTTAAGCCAAACTAGGTACTCAGCTGCTCCAAAGTGGTACATGAGAGCGCATGATTCAGAGTTGCAAGACAGTGAGTTTCTACAGCACGTTCCAGCAAATGTTTCACAATAAAAGCCTTGCTAAAAAAAGAGGCTTTTGTCCACTGAAAATCTAGAGGCTTTTTAAATTGAAATGAATAGAGGAAGAGTTGAATTTGTATTAATATAATGCAGTAACTTGAAAAGGGCAAACACACACACACACATAATTGTTACTCTACAGTGTACAAGTGTAGCACTAGTGTACCTTCAAAAGCATTGATCTCAATCTCAGTCATTCATCTCCTGATTGCATATTTTTACCCAATATCAGCCAATCATGTTCAATGTCCAATCGATCTGGGAATCCCTATTACTATAATACCACTGGCACTCACACACACACATCCTATGTTTGTTTTACACAGCACATCTTTTTAAGATTTTATATGGCAATATTGCTCCATACAGTAGTATAAAAACAGAACAGAGGACATCCTGTTGTTTTGCCCTTATTATATCCACATTAATATATGAAATACAGTTGAAGTATTGTTTCAGTGCCGTCAGTCTAGGTCTCTTTCTTCATCAAGAATAATAGAGCTGTATATGTCTGATCAGTTAGCAGGCAGGGTTGTTGAAAAGTTCAGGTTGAGAGTAAGTTTTGACAGCCAGAAATTTCTCAAAGTAATAACTCTGGAGTCGTCGGGATTGATCACGAATCCAACTAACCCCCGTCAGATAGTTTAGGGATATTTTGTGCTCTGAGGCAGAAGAAATCGCATATTTTGCAACACTGAGATAAAAATTTCATACCACCTCCTCAAAACCTGTTTAGGTTTCTGATGTTCATTCTTCACATAGTTCATTTTAACACAACTAAGGGGAGATTACTTTCAAGGCAGTAGCTGTCAATGGCGCCAGTTCCGATTTCCGTCCAACCAAAAGGTTTGGCTTGCTCTTAAAGGGAATGTGAGTCATGCTGTCGTGAATCTTTTTAGTCATGTTGGTATATTCGTCATACGACAAAATCAACACACAAAGAACTCAGTGTTATGAGAAGATCCATGGCTACGTTTGTTGTTATGGTTGGTTACTTGTGAACAGAACGAAAATAGTGTTCTTACTGTCAAAATGTTGGAAAATATTAGTAAAAGATGTACAGCCTGATATTTGGGACAGCGTGACATGCTGTGTTCTTACTCTGTCATGGATGAAATACTTTCTTTTCTGTCCTCTTTATGTCCTTCATACACAAAGGACACTTAATTGATTCTTGCCTTTGACTCTAGTTAGGTCTAATCAATATGAGGCTGAAAAAAAAAACAGGTTTTGTGATTGTGTCTGAAAGCCTACAATGTTGTGCTGAGCTGCCTCTGTGGAAAACACACTTCAAACCTTCACATTCGCTGCCAAACAAAGGTCTGTTGATCAAACCCACAGTATAAGCACTCTTTGCTTTGCTTTCACACGGTTGTCAGAGTTCCTGTGACACAAACCTCAAGGTACAAATACTCCTTAACTCACTTGACATAATGTTTTTCGACAAAGGCTAGTTTGTTGTACCTCATCCCGCATTTACCTTGGCCATAGTATGTTACAATAAAGATAAATGATTAAACACACAATTAACAGCCTCCAGCCGCAGAATATTTTCTTCTTAACAGTCCTTGACTTTAAAAAATGTCATATACAGTACATGTGCCAGCATTTATTGCACCTGTCTGCTGTGCTACTTAAAACACAACACTCTTATAATAACTCCGACTTATCGTCAAATGTGAAACATGCAGGGTCAAACTCTTAGTCTGCACGTTTGGTGGAAGGTATACTGGTCTTAACACTTCTCATGGAAGGCTAACATTAAAACAAGTGCAACAATTAGAATAGATTCAAAATGGATTTAAAATCAGATGCACACCAGAGCTGTACACAAGGACTAGTTCTCAGGTGAAAAGGCAAGTCTATAACAATGTGTCTTAAAGACAGGATTTAAAAACAGAATCGGTGTCACCAGATTGAAGATTAATTAGAACTGTTCCAGAGCTCTGGTGCCAGTACAGCAAATGCTCAATCACCCTTTGACCTTAATCTGGACTCTGGAACAGCTAGCAGGTCTAACCCAGCAGATCTGAGAGGCCTCTTTAGACAGCAGACAGTTAGGAGTTCACTGATGTACCCTGGTGCCTTGTCATGTAAAGCCTTGTAGGTAATGAGCAATACTTTAAAATGGATCCTAAAAGAAACTGGTAACCAGGCTTTGTACACATCACCCCAGTTTTGCAATGCTGCTAAAACTGGGGTGATGTGAGAAGAGTGTTTTTTCTTTGTCCCAAGTCTGGCTGCAGAGCTCTGCACAGTCTGAAGTTGAGCTACATCTGGGACGCTGAGGCAGATAAACAAGACACTATAATAATCAAGGCGAGAAGAAATAAAGGCATAATTTTCTAATAATTTTCTATGTATTACTAAAAGTTAACATTGGTCTGATATTGGCAATATTCCCCAGTTGAAAGAAACATGATTGAACCACTTTTTTGTGCTTTGTCCAAACATTACTTCGCTGTCAAAGATAACACCCAGATTCTAAGCAGTGGTCTTAATTTTTGGGATAAGGGAGCCGAGCAGTTGCTCTACTTAATTGTGCAGGTGTTCAGGGAGTTCAGGAGTTTAACTGCAAAATGTTTTGTGACATCCAGTCTCTCACATCGGCTATGCAGCTCTGTAGTGTGGTGAGCTTGGTGCATATAACAGTGTATCGTCTGCATAACGGTGCAATGAGACATTATGGTGACAAATTATATAATCTGGCGGAAGCATGTAAAGAGAGAACAGAACTGGTCCTTGAAGTATACCACATGTTGTCTGTGCAGCTGATGAGATGCCTGGTGGGAGGTTTGACAAGCAAATCTGGCATTGTGCTAATTGGTAATTATCAGCTCAGATAAATATTTGTGTCTTGCCACTTTTAGTTTTTGATTGTAGATGACCAGTTGGTCTTTCATTTGTAGGTAACAGACTTGGAGATTTCTTGTACTTTCTGTTTTCTGTCTTTTTCTTCCTGTTTTTTTGTTTTGTTTCAAATGTCCTCATTGATTAATGGAGAAAAATTGACCACATGATGCGTAATGCGTCACAGAAGTGACTTGCTACATGAAAGACACATGACAAATGTCAAGTTACACACACAAAGTAATGCGCCTTGCAACTATTAATAATGTTTTGGTTTCACACAGGCACCATCCTTTTCTGGATGAGCCACTGAGGGGCAGCGACAAATTGTTGGTATCTGACAAGATGGAAGTGAGACCGGGCTGAATATTGAAGTATTGCACGGTTCTATTTCAAGTTGGACAATCCAACACTTTCCCATCCAGACCAACAAAGCAGAGCCGTACCACCAACACATGAAAGACTAACAGGCTGAAAAACCCACTAACCGTTTCAGTAAATGCTAAATACACGATCAAAGTCAACAGGACCCAGTGCTCCCAGCAAATCAATACTAGTCCTACAGCATGATGAGGGCAGTAACAGGTTGGCTGTTGATGCAAGATAATTAGATTTTCAGTTGTGTCTTGAAGGAAGATACAGTACTGCTATTTGCATTTCTTAAGAAAAGTGGTCAAGGTTTTGACTGAAAAAGCTTGATCGCCTTGTCTCTAATCTAGACTTTGAAACAGTCTAACAGAACAGCTTTTTAAACTATAAGTATTCTGTGAGATTACAGTACATTGGGAATTAAAAGCCTCCTAATAGAGGCCGTAGACAGCCCGTTTGTTGTGTAAGAATGAGATCTTAAGGCTAAACATTGATTTGAAGGCATCATAAGAAGCTAAAACAGGAATCTGGCCACACAAGCTCCCCTCTCAGTTCTATAAATGCCGTACAGCTCTGTTTGTTGTGATGTTTTGACAGGCAGGTGATGATACATAAACAAATGGAGCTTTCTGGTGGATATTTTAAAATGAAATCAAAGTGAGCACAAGAGATTCATTGTTTCTTCTTAAATGAAACTGGGGAGAAATGACTGTACAGACAGGTTTTAGGTTACATTTACATAAGCACTACATTAGCAGTCAAGTATTGTATCTTCACAACTATGTGTGATATCATACATAATTAGATCTGGCCGTGAAGTGTGCTTTCTCCTCACAAATGTGTGATGGAACAATGTCACTGCTATCCAAACAGACACTTAGTGTAGAAATAATATGCACTCAAGCAGAGGTACAGTGCACGGTCTACTCACCCACTCTACCACCGACGCACCCACTACACCACAAATGACATGGATGTGCAGCGGCACATATGCACGCCCCGTCACACAGTTCACAGTAGAGACCAGTCACTTGGAAAGGTGGCAAGGAGAGTTAATTTAAATGACGTTACAAGATGGAATATTCCAGCGCAATCTCTCAGTAAGATCTAGCTATAAGTATAAATTGTTGTTTCAGCCTGCCCTGCTTTGCACCTCGTTCAGGGCTTTCATTTTCTTGCATGGAGCAAAAAACATGTGGCATTCATGTTTCTCCAGCTTGTATATGCCATGTGTGTACTATTGTGTGTTATGCACTGTCTGCATGAGTGTTGATGTCAGAATATTGAACGTTTATTGGATTGCATCTTGCTTGTCCATTCATGTATGTTTGCAGGCTTTCATGTATGTGAAATTGTATATGCATGTATGGATGTTGTGTCAGTGTGACGCCTGTGTTGTTTGCGTACTGATATGTAACAGTAATTTATGTGTGTTTGTGTGTGTTGTTTCCAGTAGAAAACAGATGAGTGAGATGCTCCTGTGCACCCCTCAGCTCACACTTGCCTGGGGTTAAGTGGAAAATGTAAGGAGTTCCAAGAAAACGCCAAGCAGCACAGCTCCAGAAAAACAAAAAAACCCCACTATATTCCTCAAGGAACTGTGAACAGGGTTGGGTTTGATGTTTGTGAAGGTCGAGAAGAGAAGAGAAAAGAGAAGAGAAGAGAAGAGAAGAGAAGAGAAGAGAAGAGAAGAGAAGAGAAGAGAAGTGTTAATTTTGACAGCAATTTTTGATTTAGTTCTAGTCATAGTATTAAGACCAAAATGGCATTTAGTTTTAGCCATATTTTAGTCACCTGAATTGTTTCAGTTTTAGTCGTTTTAGTTGACTAAACGTCAGACTTTCAGCTTTTTTTCAGCTTTTCTAAAAAAAAATGTGATGCATGTGGCAATGCAAGTGAAAATTGCAAAAAAAAAATTAAAAATATATAATTCATTAAAAATCTAAGGCAACTTTTCCAAGGAGAATAAAACCGCACTCTGTTCTCCAGTAACTGAACCACAAAGGCTCAGGATCACAAACAGTCTAACAAAATATCCTTTATTTGTACGTGAAGAAGTGCACCGCGGGGTGGGGGGTTACACACAGAAGCAAAATCTTGTTAGAGCTCAAACTCAAACTCAAAACAGCACAGAGCATTGATTGTCAAGTGTCAATAGCAATAACAAACATTGTGTTATTTTCAGTACCCATGACAAAGCATAAAAACACAAAAAATAGTAAATAATAAAACATTGAGTCAGTTCGTTGAGACGTATATGTATGATGTTTGCGCGGGAGGCTGCTATGGTGAAACGTGCAAGAAGCTGTGAGGATTGGTGTAATTTGTGGAAAAGTTGCAGTGGTTGGACAAAATTGCAAGGTAGCGCAGAATTCACAGGGATTGGTTGAATTTGTGTTAAATGTTGCAACCACAACATTGCAACTTCCTGGAGGGACTGATAAGAGTTTAGTCGACTTATCTACAGTAGATTTAGTCTTAGTTTGTTATTTAATTTTTTGTCTTGAATATCCAAACTCATACTCCTGAAGGAAACATCTATGTGTAAGATACTTACTGTACTTTATCATAATTGACTATGATATGTCATTAGAGATTAAGGAAGCACGCAAAATTGAAATGCTTGCTTCTTTGACAACAACACAACAGTTTTGGTGTCATTCCGGCTCATAACTTGCATTTTTGTTTGCCCATCTCATGTTAATTGGAGTTCAAATTATTGCAGAATGTTTGCTGAATAAGTAACTGTCTGTTAAAAGTCATAACAAATTATGTGCAAAAATGTGCATTCTTCTTTTTGTTGAGTATTTTTGTGTCATACATATCTATGGTTATATTTATTGCATCAAAGGTTATATTCTGTATATTATTTCAGTTTAGCTGAATTTCTATAACAACTGGAATGTATAACTTGGAATGTGTTTCCTGTGTATTACATTACAATGCATTATCGAAGCTGAGTGTGCCAACGTGAGAAATACATGTCATTGTAGAATTTAGACTGGAATACAGATCAGTGTCACAAGTCTGATACCCAATGAAGGCCTTATGTCAACATCTCCATCATCTCTGTCCCATCTCTATCATGAGCTACTCTTTATTTAGTTATCATCTCATTTTTGTCAGTGAATAATTATAGTTGACGCAAACTATGATGAAAATAATTAGAGAAGAGAAGAGAAGAGAAGAGAAGAGAAGAGAAGAGAAGAAGAAACAGCGATAGATACCATGTTGCTTTTCTTTCATTCCAGCCAGAAAGACACACTGTTCATACCAGAGGCTTTCATTCAGTCATTAGTCTCTATCAGCACCCGTCTGTTAGTGTTAGTGTGTGTCAGAGAGCTATCTTTCTCTCTCTGCCTGGTTTGATGATGGAGAGGTAATTTCAGCTTTATGACGGTATGACTCTAATGATGAGGATGGGAGAGCTGAGAGCATGTGAGGGCGGGAAACAGTGAAAAATACCTTGTGTGTTTCTGCCCGTGCACAACCGAAAGCACACATCTGTACCTTTTCTCTGTGTGTATGCGCTCACATTTGAGCGTGCGTGTGTGTTGCGGACACAAACGGGATAGGGTCCAACTTCTACCACTGTCCCCATAACTGAATGGGCTGTTAATGGAGAGTAATGAGGGAGCACTTTCATGGCAGATGTGCCCTCTCTGCAACTCTGTTTTACCCCGAGACGGTAAAACTGACCCAAGCGAGACATTAGCCCCCCGCCCCCATGCTTTGATAGAAGCCCTGCATGTATTGCGGGTATTCGGAGGTTTGTTCGCTAACTTTGCCTCACACCACTGTACCCCAGGAAGTAAGAGTAAGTATCATTTCGACATAGCACCTAGAGTCACATTAAATGACAAAAGCCCTGGCAGTGTCAGCCAGGCCCAAAATCTGTTAGAGGGCCATCTTCTTCACTGGAGTGTGAAATTATTTTAGCTCTCTGCTCATTATAGGATTTTAAAATGCATTATAGTTAGGGCTTTTATGGTGTGCCGCGGCATTAATTCAATTTGCCCCATTCACGGTTTCTTATTATCACGCTTGGTTCAAGCTACAGGGGGAGGAAGCTGCTGAGCACTGCTCCCCGGTCTTATCTCTAAAGGATATAAACTACACTACCCAGCTCAATCAGAGCCAGCCCAGACTGCTCCATCCATTCATCCACTTTTTCCTCTGTCTCCCCTTCTGCTTTTCTCCAAATGCTGCTTCCTGTGGCGACCTCCATCTCTCTTTCCATCCTCCATCCCTCTCTGAATTTTCCTTCTGAGTTGGTGATTGATGGGGGTTGTCCTCGGAGCCCTTTCGATATCTTTCCATAGGAACACGTATATAGGCAAACAAACACAAACACACACAGTCCATGCACACACATCCGCACAGCAAGACCAGCACCAGGCAGAAGCAACAGAGGGAGCTGCACAGGTTTAATAAGAAAACAAGCCACAGTGTATGGGTGAGACAGCATTAATCTATCACTGAAACCAGAACCTGGGTCTGTGTTTGTTTTGCACACCAGAGAGGGAGGCATTCTGGGAACACCCTATCACTGTCTGCTATTGTGCAAAGGTACAATAATGTGTTGAGCACTGCAAATGTATTCCTGTGGAGGTATAGCAGATTATTATAGAGCAGCAGCGTGAGCGCAGACCTGAGCTCTGACAGCGTTGCTCCAATGTAAACGCTGCACTGGTGCATGAACGCACACTGACAAAACCACTCATGAACATGACCACAGTGTTTCCTCTGTCTCTGCATTGCACACAAGCACACATGTGCATAAAAGATGCCACACACTGCATTACACTCTTAGGAATGAGGTTCTACTCAGGACCATTTGCTTGTAAAGGACCTTTTTTTGAAAAAAGGGTTCATCAAGGGTACTTTGTGAGACAAAGGGTTCCATCAGGGTTCTTGTCAGGATCATTAAAAGGAGAAAAGGTTCTAAACAGAACTGAGAGAGAGGGTACTGGGTGTAACCACTGCCCATAGAAGGGTTTCCTGCAGAGCCTTTCATAGGGGGTTCTGGGAGGAACTTTTCACAGATGATTCTAGGTTTATTATGTTGGGTTCTAGGTATAACCCCTTGGAGGGGTTCCAATTTTCTACCAGGAACCAAAACGGATTCTCCTATGGGGACAAGCAGAAGAACCCTGTATGGTTCTAGCTAGCACATCTATTGCTTAGAGTGTAGTCTTTCCATTGTCTCTGCATTGGACACACATATGTGCACAAAAGATGCCACCCACTGCACTCATCACATGCATTAAACTGAAACTCAGCATGCGACTGCAGTCTGGCTTATTGGTAATGGGGGAAGAGGAAGAGGATAAAGTCCTCATTTAGATATCTAATCCAGTGAGCAGTCTGTCCTGTGTGGACCATCATCTCCCGTCATTAACAGCAGGCCAGCAAGATTAAACAAGATCAATGTTTATCACCCACTGTGTGCGAGAGAAACCAAGTGTTAAACTCCCCCAACTCATCACGATTTATCACAATATGGGCTATCAGAGCTACACTAACAACGGAAATCTATGATTATGTCTCACATATGTAGCAAAGACCAATATTAATCAACTTAAATGCCCCAAATCTGTGATAATGTTCATGACGAACATGATCTCATGTTAATATTTTTTTTAAATGCTCGATCAGTAGGATTTGCTTTTAAATATATGGCAATCTCGCACCCAATCCAAATATTAAGACAAGCTGAGTGACTCGTTTGTAACTTACAGCCCATGATTATTCATGGGGCTAACTGAACATTTAGGGGCAGATCCTCAATTTAGTGTTTGACAGACGCTGCCATTTCTCAGTCAGAGATATCCATCAAAACCAAGTTCACGCACATTCAAACAATTAATTATTGAAATTACCCGATTAAATAGCAGCTGCAGTGTCAGGGCAGAAAGGGCAGCAGTAATTATGAGTCGATAACTTGTGAAAAATGACACGCAAAACTGTGGCCAGAGTCTAAACAGCAGACGTGTAGGATTCACAAAGAAAAATGTCAAATTCTCACTCTCCACATCCTTGCTTTTAACCCTCTATGATACAGTGCTGCCTCAGGGTAACATAACCATTTTCGGCCTTTTACACTTACACAATACATTCTCAATTATGGCGCAATACTTTAAAAAAGAGGCAGGCCCCAAGGAAACTAATAGCAGTGTTTTAATTTATCACAGGACTCTCTAAGAGGCAGGCCCGTTGGAAACTAATAGCAGTGTTTTAATTTGTCACATGACTGGCTGGAGGCCCTGTTGAATCCCTTTTTTGCCTTTTTGCAGCCTTCCTCACATGGTTCAGCTCCATCATCTCTCCACAAAAATGGTCTGAAAATGTCTTTTTCTGTCATTTTTCAAACTGGAAAACACTGGATTCTCATTAATAGATGAGTTAAAGGAGTGATATGTAACAGCTGCACATCCAAAAAAGAGTACAGCAGTCCAAATAGTGAGTTGGAGAAGGTATATTAAACAGGTTAAAATCCTATTTAATAAACAATCTATGGTTGAAGCAAGCTGTTTCTTGGGATGTTCCTGGTGACTAATTTCCCTGTCTTTTATGTCATTTTGATTTAGATTAGTCAACTAATCAACGGTTCAAACTGTGCACAGTTTATTAACTGACAATGTTCAACTTTGTCTGAAAAAAAATACTGCATGGATTAAGAGCCGTTTGAAGCCATTAATCACATTTCTACAGTAGCAAAATTGTATTTTAAATGCTGCTGAAATGTGTGGTACTTTGCATCGTGCATTATGAACATTGCACATTATCCTACAAGAAAACATGACGAGAACTTAGGGCTGGGCAGTATATCGATAATATATGTTATCGTGACATGAGACATGTTAGATTTTATTGTTATATGGCATAAGTTTTGTCTTTTCCTGGTTTTCAAGACTACATCACAGTGAAGTGATCTAATTTTCTGAACTTGCCAGGCTGTTATATCTGTTCTTTTATCTGCCTTTACCCACTAAGTCAGTACATCCACATTACTGATGATTATTCATCAAAATAACATTGTGTTAAAGTTTTGTGAAAGCAACACTAGTCAGTCTCTACAGTGCTGTTACAGTAGCAATATTGAGGCATTTGGTAAAAAAGATATTTGATTTTTATCTATATTTCCCAGCAGTAACATTACACTACATTACACACTTATTTTATCACCACAGCTGCTTCAACCCTTTGGAGTACACAACACGTCATCTGTCACAACCTACATGATCCATAATTATCTATATCAGCCGATATGAAACGTCACTATTGTGACAGGTTTTTCTGCTATGTCACTCTGGCCTATGATAACTTACTAAATGCACCAACTTTTCAGCCTGAACAGGATCACAGAGTCTGCAGGTGACATGTTATCTGCCACACAGCGAGGCTAACGTTAGCAGTACGGCAGCCTACTCTGCTTGCATGTTAATGTCCACATGTCTGTGCTGAATGTGCGCATCGCTCCAGTCCAGTGGTTATATGTCAGTTTATTAGGGCACAGCCTACATACAACCATATTTTAATTTTCTACATGAAAATACTGACAAACCGTGCTGGTTTTATGAGCTGTCATCTACCACACGTTGCTGATAACAACATCAGGGCCATCCAGGCATTAGTGAGAGCAGAGGAGGACTGCTGTCTGCTGGGGCAGGTGGCCTTGTGCATCTTAAAGGGAAACAATTAACTGGCTTTGTACATGAATAAAATATTTATGAATAGTTTAACTGACTAGTATTTTTGATGCCAACTAGCGAGGGTGGCCACATTTAATCATACAATCGGCTACTTGTGCACATCCCAAGACAAGAGTCCACAAGAGTGCAAGACAAGCGCAACATTGTAATTTGACAATAACAAGCAACAACAAGTCCTCCACTGTAAGTTTTTCAACTGTCAGTTGTCTGTCTATTAAAATCTAAGCCTGTTATTCTGAAAATAAACTTCACTGCTCTGAAAATACACAATCTGAAGCTTGAGTTCAGTGACTGCCTGCCTTACTATCTGCCAGACTCCACTAACATATTGCTCAATTTAAAATGTATAATTTAAAAACATCTACTCTTTCTAAAAGATTATTAATCATTTCTTAGAACTCCTAAACAGACACTTATTTGGCGAACATTCATTATTACTTTGAGCTCTAATTAATGTGAAGCAGGCAAACTAAAACAGTTATTTCTGCCCAAAATAGAAACAGAAATAGAAAAGGACACTGTGGCTTGTTGTTGTCAGAAAGCAACTATATCAACTTAGTATGTTTCCTTAATCTCTGATGGCACGTCATGGTCACTTTATGATAAATTACAGTAAATACATTACAGATTTTTCCTTTGAGGTAATGAACCTTAAGGTGTACCCTAAAAAATATTGCTTCAAAATGTCTTTAAATCATGTTTATTTTGACTATTTTATTACAACAAAATTAACACATCATTACATATTTTTTTTTACCAAGTGGCATCATAATGCGTACCATAGAGGGTTAACATTTTTTCTCGGTTTCATTTTGAGTAAAAGGGTTTATTTGGACTAAATCTGTGCACTCAGTTCCAGGTCTTGATCCTCAATGTGTGGCAGCGGCGCGTGTCTGTGTTTCCACAGCGAGGCTGGCACTACTAACGACACAGCAGCATCCCCATCCCATCCTTCTCAGCACATCATAAGACTGTAGAGACCATATGGTCTGATTAGTGCACAGAATTAAGCCCTACACTGTCGAGGCAGAGAGAAGGATAGAAAGAACGAAAGCCATGCACGTTCACTGGTTCCACTGAGAACAGACACAAATTGGTACAGTAGCTGGAACACAGTTAGAGGAAGAAAAAAAAAAAAACACACATGCTCCACAAGCACAGGCACTCGAGCCAAGTTTGGAACTGACAGAAACGTCCGAATACAGATGGGAAGAACATAACAATAGAATACAACAGACTGTCCGAGCCAGATCACAAAACAAGCAAGAACAAAAAAGGTCTTTTGTGCGTTCTCCTTTGTGTTGTTTAGATCCTCTCTTTGCATATCTCTTCCATGTATCTGCCACACTCTCACACACAAACACAAACACACTCAAAGTCCCGTTTGAAAATACCCATATAACAGCTCATGCTCTCTCCTGGATGCTCATCAGCTCTGAGAGGCACTACATTTTCTCTGCATCAAAGACACCTGCCACTGTAATCAGCCATCCCCTGGCTGTGATGGAGTTGTAGACTTTTTAGTCTCCCTGTTTCCTGGAATTGATTAAATAACTGAACCATGAGATGGACATCATCTTCAAACACATTTTCTAATCTGGGCCACAATTCCCTTGCCTTCCACGCAGTCTTTTTGATCGCCAGTCAGACAAAAATACTAAAGAAAAAGTCTTTTCCCTCATTCAAGCATGGCTTTTTTTGCATGGCAGTCATTTTCATCTTTTTAACAAAAGGCGCACTCACGCTGTGGAAATTGGTGTGGCACAATTACTGCAATTTCTGCAATTTGTGCACTTTACTCCAGAGCAAAGTTCATGCCATGTCAAAACATCTCACTAAGCAACTTGGCCAGCCATGTGATCTTTTTTTCTTGCATTAAAAATCTCCTTGTTCACAGTTCATCCAGCAAAGCTTTCCAACTTGTCTGTGTCCTGTGTGTTTATCAGTGCCTCCTTGGGCCACCGAGAGCGGAGCTGCAACCATTGTTATGCTCAGTTAATTGGACCTTTGGGTACGAAAGGTTGAGAAATTCAAGACCAAATAGATAAATAAGCACAAGCGCTGAATTCCCACGACATATCCCGGCGCTTGCTCCAATTTTCCCTTGCTCATTGTAGCCTATAGGCGGGCTTG
This sequence comes from Lutjanus campechanus, assembly GCA_027495735.1. NCBI lineage: Eukaryota > Metazoa > Chordata > Actinopteri > Lutjaniformes > Lutjanidae > Lutjanus > Lutjanus campechanus. The sequence goes on from JAJHUR010096963.1 coordinate 20,487, forward strand.
TCTGAAAGGCTGATTCATTAGAGTGCTTCAGGACAGTTCTATCAGCCTTTCGACTCAATCACACACCTACCTCTCCACCAGTTTGTAAACTATCAGCAACAGTCTGTCACAGCCTATTCTGTGACATATAAATTGTTGTTTAAAGTGATGTTTTGTGACTGGGAGCAAAACAGCTCCTGGTTAATCAATAGCACAAAATCAATCCAGCTCTCAAGGGAGAAGCCACAGAGAGGCTAGCCAGCATGCAAAAGGTGGAGCCAAAACAAAAGTTTGAAATGGACAGAGGAGATGGCAGGTATGAGGGCATCCAGCCAGTGAAATAAACTCTAAGTGTGTTCACCAGAGGCAGCAAAAGTACACGCATTTATTAGTCATATAGTTAATAGTCAAGTACAGATAATTGTGTCAGAAAAAAGACTGGTAGAAGTAGAAGTAGTGATTCAATTTCTTTACCTCAAGTAGAAGTTAAAAAAAAAAAGCTCTGAAATGTACTCAAAGTACAAAAGTAAAAACCAGCCTTCTGAAGGACATTTTCTACAAGTGGTTTCTGTGCTAACTGAAGCCCATGTTTTCTCCACAGCCGAGTCATCCTCTCTGTCTGTTTACTGTTGTTACATTTTTTACCTCATTCTTTGCCTTGTTACATCTTTTTTGCCTTGTTACATCAGTTACATCTTGTTACATTCTCTTTCTTCATTTTTCATTTTGTTTCATTGCTTCTTGCCTCAGTACATCATTTTTTGTCTTGTTTCATAATTTTTCATCTTGTTACATCTTTTTTGTGTTTTTCATCTTTTGTCTCTTTTGAGTCGTCTTTTTCAACATTGTCATGTCATGTTACTCGTTTTTCTTCTTGTTTCATCACTTTTTGTCTCGTTACTTCTTTTTTTGTGTTGTTACGTCTTTTTAGTCTTTTTTCTGTTTTTCGTCCTGTTACATCGATTTTCGTCTTGTTACGTATTTTTGGACTTGTACCATCATTTTTTGTGTTGTGTTGCGTATGATATGCACTTTCGAATATACCAAGGAATCATCTTTTCTATGTGATATTGTTACATCCATTTAGGTTGAAAGCAGTCTTGATGTTGGAAAGACGGCACGCAATGATGTAAAATAAAAATAGTTGATAATTCCCCTCAAATGCATCAAAACTAAAGTAAAAAGCCTGTTTTGAAATGTAATAAGAAGTACAGATATTTGGGTTAAATTGTAGGGAGTACAAGTAAAAATAAATAAATAAATACTCAAAGTACAGATACCTGAAAACTCTACTTAAGTATGTGTACTTAGTTACTTCCCAGCCCTTGTGTTCATTATAAATCATTACAAATGGAGGCAATCACAGCAAACCCAACAGGAGAAAATTAAATTACATCAACAAAGCGCTCAAACTCAACCCTTTGTTTCCTACAAAGCCGGTGTCAGCGCATCATGGAGTAGATTTAATAAAACAAAACCTTCTCAGTTGGTGATAAGCTGCTTGTACAACGAGCGAGTCGGGCTCATTTATCACACAGGTAGACATCAGGTTGCACAGAGGCATTCTGGGAATCTGTGCTGTTGGAGGTCAGCGAGACATTTACCTGACAGTGCCTGCCTCCGTGCAATGTCTGGAGTTGACAATGTCTGTGGTAATGGGCATCAATAATGCAGACCCTTGGCCAGATAAAAACTCCCTGTCGCCATGAGTGTCCTCAGAGCACCGTGCCTTATGCAGCACTCACATCTCCCACTGCACCTCACACAACAAACTTAGCGTAATTTATGTGGGGCAAACATTTGAGGTTTCTGCTCTAATGAGATACACAAATGCTTGTGTAAACACAGACATACATATGCATTTCACATCTTCAGCTGTATGACTGTTTTTTTATAACTTATCCTCATCTGACATCAGTGCACAAATATCTTCTCTTCCTCCCTCTTCTAGTCGTTCTGGTGGTAGGGATTCACCGATCTGATCCGGTGTCAGGGTCGATATTAACCTTATTAAGCTGATGAGACGTGACCGATTCACATTAACTGCAGTTTCTCTCATTCTCATTATAATGTCATGATAACATTTGGTGTTTCTGCTATCAGTTATGTTCATTAAGTCACGGCAGGCCACCGACTGATTTTACTGCCGCAAAGTGTCCTTCAAAGAGAAAGGACAGCATCAGTCGTTTCAGCAAATGCCCAATAACAGCATATGTTTACGTTCACGTGACAGAGACCTCCAGCTGTCGTCGAATTTGTGATTCTAGTCAGTCAGAGTGCGGTCGTGTGACGAGGTCAGGGTGGTGGACAATCAAGTCGTCTGACTTTGACACACATTTTGCTTCCATTTCCCACCAAGAAGAGTCAATGTTGTTATTCTAAAAGCTAACTTTAACAAAGGAGGCCTAATGTTTATTATCCGTAACCTTAACCAAGCCTAAACCTGATCAAAACCTTAACAAAAGCATTGTAACATCATAAAAAAAGATGTTTTTACAGTGTTTAAACAATTTTGAAGGGCACAGACTTGTCATTGTTGTCCTTCTCTTTGAGGTTTCAGATCAAAAGAAACGTCTGAAGGGCTGTGACAAACGGCTTCTTTTGTCACTTAATGGACTTGAAGGACTTGTTGAAGAATCCCTGGCCCTGTGTCACCTTACATAAAAATGATTGAGTTCCAAGTTCAGAGGACCAGTGTGTAGGATTTAGTGGCGTTCAACAGTGAGGTTGCAGGTTGCAACCAACTGAATACTTCACATCTGACACTCTCCTTCCAAGTCTGGAGGAGAACCTAGAGTGAGTCTCCCGATAGTTGTAAAGTCTGGGACAGCTGAAAGTAGAATTAGGGACAATTGCAGAAATAACTTCATTTCAAGCCCTGGAGGACCTGCTCCCTCTGTGCATACAAACAGCCCATTCCAAGGTAAAAAAAAAAGAAGAACATTTTCATATTCTTATCTAAAATTTCTCTTATTTCTTTCGTACAAAGGGCTCGTACAAACATGCTACGTCAGACTCAGCAAATGCTCGTAACTTCAGATAACTGTGTAAATGACTCACCGTGTGTAAATTACCATAATTAAGGCCAAATAATGCCATGTAAAGCTAAGTTTCATGCCCCATATGTCAGGAGGTGTTCATTTATGATAATTGCATCAAAGGGTAAAAAGAGGACCTTCACCAGTTTGGAGTCGTGCTTTCAGAGATTCATAAAGGGAAATCTGTCATTTTAACAGCGTCAGCGGGGGAATTTAGAGACCGGCTGGAGCCGAGGAACGGGAAGAACGAGCGCTGTTAGTGCCGTGTTATCTGAGTTACTGAACTATCACTGACTGTCACTGAAATATAGAAGAAAAGTCTCGTTATGAAAATGGCTTCAAAGAAAAACGAACACCACAGCAAGGGGTAGTTGATGACTCCAACGGGAGGAGGGGGTCAAGAGGAAGTTCCCATCATGGAGGCAGAAGTATAAGTGAAGACGTTTCCATAGACAGCGATTTTATAAACCCGCTTGTGAACATATACGGCCGTTACACCTGACAGTAGGCAATAATACATCATTAAATGAATGATGATAAGCTTTATGTGTTAATTTACAATTGTATTATAATTTGAACTGCAGTGAAACAGGATAATGTTGACATAATTATAAAGTGTAATTTATTTTTCAAACTCAAAATGTCTTCAAACTCATGAAATATACAGTCATTAGTGGAAAAACTTCAGTTTGGACAACAGCAGACTAACTGACTCCTACGGCAGGTCTGGACCACTCGTAAATTATGTTCATATCTGAAAAAAAACATTCAAAACATGAGAAAACTGGAAAATGTGTTCTCAAAAAATCACATGTACAATCCACTTAGAACACGTGTTCATATGACTGGTTCTTGCATGAGGCCCAGCGGTTCTTAGTATCACATGATTAGACTGTAATGAAAACATCCTCTTATGAATATCAGATTTCATTTTTACCATATTCTGCCAACAGATCTCACTAAATCTTCCACACTGGGTCTTTAAGTTTGGATCAGTACTCAGTATCGGCAGAAATCACACAGGTCAAGACACAATATTCTGTCTTTCTGTCTCTATCTTTTGCTTTCTGTCTTTATGCTTCTCCAAAGGGCAGGTCATTCTTTTCTTCTCATCCTTCCTCCATTTGCCCCGCAAACAATCTTCAGACAAATACGAGCACACATTGCCCTTTTCACGGCGGTACAGTACTATATTTTTTTTCCTGCCCCCCCGTGCCCTGTAGCCATCCACTCTACACTACAGGCTAGAGTACATGCACACCTCATTCCCCTCCTACCACCCCAATAGTTTCTCACTTCTGCCCTCTAACCATCTGACAATTATGTTTCACCAAGCTGACCTCATCTGCAGTACAACTTCCTGCCTCTGATCTGGCTGCCCTTTACTTATCTTCAGTAAAGCTTATAGGCACGCAGCAAAAAACAATCTCACACAGGCGCGCGTTTACACACCCCTTCCATCTTTTTGTGCCTCCATCCGTCCACCCGTCTGTCTCAGGTTTCTCACCTTTGCCTCACTTAACCTTCTTGATCTTCAAGCTACGCTCCTTTGACCGTGCCCTGAGCATTACAGCTTGCCCTGACCTTTCTGTGTCCCTCAGAGCAGTGTCCTGCCCACCCCCTTTTAAATATCTCTTCCACATGTAGAGGAGAGCTGCTTTCCTCCCTCTCCCTCTGCTCTTGTTCTGTCGGCTTAATCCCATCTTTAAAAAACTGTGACAAACACACTCCCCTTCCCTCCTACATGGCATCAGATACATGCTAAGACTGTAGAGAGGAGAGGACTGCAGGGATGTTGCTTAGACACATTCATTTGATATCTGAGAGACCACAGAGAAGAAATCAAGTGCTGCGGGCATGTTACAGCTTCACAGCATGTCGACAAAAACAACAAATCTTGAGAATCTCTGCTGCAGGGTATCTGAAAGGACAATCATAACATTTAACACAGGCAAAGGCTGATACACAAACAAATTTAACACAATTAGACATGTGCATGATGAAAAAAACCCTCATGTATATGCACATGCTACCACAAACATGCTCGCAATCACACAAAAATAAAGCATAATCACCACAGGCCTTTTTTTTTTACTAAATTGAATAAATGCAGACAGCTTTTTATGAAATTGTTTTCTACTTAAACAAACAGCCCCACAGTCACAAATTACAAACAAAAATGAGATCGGGTCTCTTCTCAATTCATTTCACATCACAAGGGGAATATGCAAATATAATGGGGGAGAAAAAAAACAAGTATGAAAGGGGAAATTGGATTAAAGACAGCATGAGGCGAGATGCTGACTATGAGACGGAGACAGGAAGGAGGGAGGAGGACGGAGGGAGCAGAAGAAGAAGGTTCTCTGACAAAAACAGGCTGAGGAGAGGTGATTACCGCGAGCTGAATGCCACCCTGCCCACAGATATACCTAAAGGAAGAGGGAGAAACCACTCCAATACCCCCCACCACCACCACTCCAACTCACAAAGGACTGCACCACTCGTTCAATACTCCTCCTAACCCGTCAAATACCATTAACAGATTCCCACTCAGGTGCAAAGAAAAGGATTCTTCGGGTGGGACAACCAAAAGCAAAAATTCCCCACCAATACAAATCTAAAGTGACGTCCTCTGTGGGCCAGGAAAAATCCTTTACAGGAAGAGCTGTAGCGGTCCCTCACTCCCTCTCCTCAAAACAACACCACATAACCAGTTTCTGTGAGTCATGAGTCATGGCCTACTTCCATTGCTTTTACTTTCCTTTTTTTTCTCACACTGCTGGTTTGATACACAGAGGCTATGTCAGAAAAATATCACTTCATTGTTTCCTCTGGGGATTTTTGGTGTACTGAATATAGTTCAGAAGGTAAATATTTCTCCAACATTAGCAGGGGATCGAGCCAAGGAGAAAGGAGGGATGCTTTCATGGGGCCAGGAACGAGAACACCCTCCTTAGGCAAACAAGGTGATAGTACAACAACCGATGCATCACAGTGGGAGGAACGGTGTCAGCGCTTGTCAGGGGGTCCTAAAATGAAACTCTATGGCTATTATTCACATCTTCAGACAACTAAACAACCTCATCGGATTTGTAAAAACCTTCAACTTTGCACACATTTCTGATGTATCATGTAAAACATTTGATATTTTTATATCTGTAGTATATCAGTTTAATAAGAATGTAACACTTGACATGTGTTACATTAGAATGTATTAGAATTTATTTTAATCTATCTAAGTTTTTTTTTTTTTCTTTTTCTTACTATTTGTATTGACCTATTTTTTTTTTGTTACTTGTGTTTAGGGATGCAAAATGTCCTTAATTAATAGTTGAAAATGCTATCAATCAGTTGGTCAATTGATAATAAATTTTTAAAAATCCTCATTTTTTTCTCAATTTAAATTTATGTGTAAGCTTTCTTATCGAACAAAGGCTCTGCCAGACAAAACGATGTCAAATGAGGCCCAGTTACTGTCATTTCTATACTACTGATTAATTATCGATTAATACATTTCACTCTGTTAATTCTTAATGGTGATTAATTGATTAATAGTTAATCATTAAGGGTATTAATACACATTATTACATCATATACATATTATTGCGTGTTTACTGTTTTCATGCAATGTCTGGCTAATTTACCAACTCTATCCATTTATCTACCTACCTACCTAAAACCCTGTCTTATGCTGCACACGCAGTAAAGTCCTAATTACATCCCAGCCCCCCCAAAACTGTCTTATTATGATCTCCAAATAAGTGCAGCTTTATAAAATTAATGTTCCATACATATACTCTGATAATGAGTTACACAACCTAATTTTCTTGTTACGTTAAAGAAAGTTTTGGGCAAAGTATAATTAAAAAGAAAAGAAATTAAGTGAAAATGTTTGTTTTGTTTGCGCCTAAAGAGAAAGTAATTCCTGACTTTGGGGGTGCAATTAAAAAGTAAGTGGTGTAATGAATCACTGTGCCATGATGGTAATATATGTAATATAAGAATATTACTTCAGAAATGAGCATGAGTAAAGAATAAATCCCAAAATGGTAAAAAAAAATAAAAATAATGCAATTGTTCACTCCGAGCAGTCACATGTGACAATATGTCGCATGATTGGATTAAATGATGAATGAAACGATGACTAATTGTATCAGATCTGGATAACAGCAGCAGCAGATATGAAAGCTATGGTAAATTATTTTAATCCTTCATGACTATGAGAAGCAAACACATCTTGGTGTATATAAGCCTGTTTATGTTTTTAAAGGGTCTGTTCACCCCAAAATCTCCAACTATGTTGATAATTGATTAATCGGTCTGAGTAATTTTGTAAGAAAAAAAGTCAAAATTCTCTGATTCCAGCTTCTTAAATGTGAATATTTTTCTTTATGACAGTAAGCTGAATATCTTTGGGTTGTGGACAAGAAAGGACAAATTGGGCACTTGTAAACACTGATCAACATTTTCCAACATTTTCTGACATTTTACAGACCAATAGTTTGGAGAGTGTTTTGAAGATGTCAGCCATTTGAGATGTCTGCCTTGTCTCACATATAATAAAGGTAGAGGGCAGTTTGTTAGTGGTGCTCAAAATGCCCAAAAAAAAACTTTCACCTTCCAGTAAACATTACCTGGTTACTCAACATAACGTCGTTGTCAGGCAGAAATCTCCTACATCCACAATTGTTACTTTTCAGGAAATGAAAAAAAAAAAACTGTTTTAAAACTAAATGAATGCTGCTTAGTCAACATTAGCATCTCTTTTTCACACTTTTCAACAGTTATGTATTTGTATGACCCACAGACAGACATAAAGGGTGACCAATAGCATTGATTTATGAAAAAAATAAAAATGTCAAAATATGGAGATGCCAGGTTTGCGGCGATGATAATCATAAGCAGACCTTGTTCTGAGCAGTTTCGTGGGGGTACAAAGAAAGTAGTTTCTACATGAAACTGCTCACAGCAAAGTTTGTGGTTTATTGAGTAACTGGGTTATGATTTCTGGCGAGAGACACATTGCTGTTGAGAATTTTTAATGCGTTATTTTGCCGCTTTGAGCACATCAAGCCACTTCGTTTAGAGACATTTAGTTCCACTAAGACCAACCATGAGTAAAAATATACTTTTTTGATTTTGTGGTGAACTGTCCCTTTAATTGGATGAACATTCCCTGAATAAAATATGTGCAAACTACTGTGGCACTTCACTCTCTGTCCCGATAATCAAACATTTTGATGGCATACTTAGCCCATTACAACCTTATTATTCAACATTTATTCAAATAAAACCTTTTAACACTGTTTTTGATTAGTACAACAGACTACAAAGACGGCTCAGTGTTCAAACATGTCACGTCTTGGAGCCATGGGGGGAGGAGGGAGGGGGGGGACGCTGAGGATGAGTTTTTCGGTAAGCGCATTTTCTTTCAGGTAAGTATGTCAATAAGGATGGACCCCATACTGAGAGTAATCCAGTACTGCTGCTCCATCTCCCCCTTATCTGCAGTGTGCCAGAATAATTTATCTAAGATATCTAAGTGTCAAACTAGACTTTTTAATCTCCATTTGAACAGCACAAATAACAGCTCTTCTGATGGCTCTAATCACAAGGCTGAAACTCGCAGCAAACTTATTAACATAAGAAAGCTTTGCACCAGGGTGATTAGCATTTCATGCCCAAATTAACCAGTTAATGAACATACTCACCACACATTTAGTCAAATCTGCATTCACCAGTTAATAAGCACATGTACATTTTTCCACATACACACTGTAACGAACATGCGTATTCTTGGAATCATCCAGGAGAGTAAACATTGAGCAGAGATGCCTGTTAACAGAGAATCAATCACTGAGGTAAACATTTACATATAGGCTAGAGATGATGGCTGTTTTTATTGGGTCACCAGTCGGCAGAGTAAAATGCACTCCTCAAATTCGTGACACAGTGCAGAATGAGAGACAGAAGGCAGCTCTCAGCAATGTCAACCCTAAATACTTTAAACACAGGGAAGAAGAACTTTTAAATACAGTAGCAAAATACAGCTGGACTCAATAATGTAACAGCCGCCTCACTAATGGTTAAAACTATTAACTAATTAGGTTACTAACATTAACTACCATGTTCTGAACAGTCACGACACAAACAATAACTAAAGTAGCATTTGCATTTTAAGATAAAACAACTAACTGCACAAACAGTTCAGTCCAGGCTTGGTGGGAAATGTGGGAATGATGTTGTTAAGATACTGGAATGTCTGACTTCAATACAGTACCTTGAAAAATATCAATACTCGATACCTTTTGTGATTAACCTGACACACCAGATGGTTTGTTACACGGAACCATCCTTAGAAACTGTTTGGAAAAAGGCAAGCCCTTTAAAAAAAAAACACTCAGCAGGTGATTGGATGAACCATTTGTCCATCGTGTCTAACATGGGCATCAACCAATCAAATCAAACTCTTGCCAAAGCCAGTCAGAAGAAGAGCAAAAACATTTTTTCTCCATCAAGAAAAAGCCTTCAGTGCTGTTGTTTGCTCTTTTTTCAATGAAGAAACACACTCCACTTCTGATATAACTGATGCTATCACAATATCTACACAAATCCCTTCAGGAGCCACCACTGTTTGTTTGAGACGACGCCCATAGCTGCCAGTAGTCCCTCCTACGACACTGACTGGCTGCACCACTTTTGGTGCAGAGCAAAACAGATAACTTGAAGCCTGGCAAGATTGAGATGAGTCCTCATTTTAATATGCTCAAATTTGACCAGTTAAAGTTACTGCATCACACAGTTAATACAAACTAACCACTTCAGGGCTTAACAATAAGTGTCTGCTGCTTTCCCAAGGCAGGTAAAATACCACACTGGGCTAATAACAGAATAAAACAGTCAACAAGTCCATCTCCGGGGAGACGAAGGGGACATCGTCATACCATTTTCAATGTGCAGAATGTTTGCTGCTCACATCAATGTCACACTGTGTCCTTGTTCTGAATCATATACTTATATAAACTACCAAACAAATGCACAAAAGCCCACCAATAATAATAATGAAAAAGATCATCTGTGTCACAGCAATGCTTTTGAATTTGAAGTCCACTATTTTTCTGAATAGGTTGTTTGCACATGACGTCACGGCGCTGAATCGCTGTGGCGGGAAATGCAAATGGAGGGCAGGAAGTAACTTTTTCCTGAAGAAGCAGTCCAACAAAAGGCAAAATGCCTATGTTTTGCGTCATTTATGGATGTTCAAATCGGTCCAGCCGAGAAACAACAAAAAGTTTTTTATCGAGTGCCTTAAATTGTAGTTCACAAAGATGAAAAATGTAAGAAGTTTACCGAAAAACGCTGTAAAAAGTGGATTTTGAACCTTCGTCTGCGGTCGGAAGGAGCAGAGTCGGATAATGTCTGTTTGTGCAGTGACCACTTTGTCAATGCTAAGTTACCTGTTGTAGCATTGTTTACCGGTATGTAGCGTTAGCTTATAGTTAGCTGTTTCCTTAGTTTGTAATGGTGAAGTTGCAGTTTCTTCTTTGCTTTCTTAGAGTTTGTAGTCCTGTAACCGACAACAATACGTGTTTTGCGGGGCGCAAACGTCTAATTAGAGATTTGTTGCTCTCTTTAGGCTGTCCTAGAGCTTTAAAGGACGTTGACTCGGTAGACTGGCCTACTCCCATCTCGGTTACCAGGAAAGTACACCCATGTTACAGACATCGTGTCAACGAGAGGAGAGGATGAAAGTAAGGGAGGATCAACTAATAACATAAGCAACTATAAACTTAATGCCAAGAGGTACCGGGGCGGCGGCGTTGAATGTTTGTTGCTGACTGCTAGCACGTTGTTAACTCATAAAACAGTAAAAGGAAAAACACTCACCCTGGCGAAAACCAAACAGTAGTCATTGTGGAGCACTTTGGTACTGAGGTCGTGGACCCGCTGACAAAAAAAGTTGTATGCCTTCATACTTTTGTATGCTTCATCTGTTGTTTTGTGTAGAAAGAGGTCTGGAGAACAAGGTAGTTACTGCCTCGATAGCCGGCAAATCTTTCATTTCAGTCCAAAAATCTTGTTCATAAGATAAGCATCACGTCCAACATATCTACTTATTTTCTGTTTATATCTTCCTCTTGTAATAACGTCTAAGCTAGCACAATACGGACTTCCTCTGTACCGTCCTCCATCTCATCTATAGCTGCTATTTACTTCCTGCCCTCCATTTGAATTTTGCGCGTCACCAGCATCACATGATTGCAAACAAGCTATAGGATCTAATTATTATTCTTAATATCATAACACAGCAGAGACATGGACATTAGATGCTGATGATTAGATGATTCAAAAATATATATATATAATATATATTAAAATTTATTTGGGGTTACCTAGATTAGTCCAGTTCATAAAAACTAATCTCTAGACTAATCAATAAATTAGTTTATAGATTAATAGATTAATTAACTTATCAAAAAAAAGTCATTAGATTGATCCAAAACAGCCCAAGATGTTATATTCGGAACCATAAAGAGAAAGTTAGGGTTAGCCGACTCCCATCTGCTTAGAATCCATGCAGGCAGGGGCGGGACTTTATTTTGATGGGCTCACCATGCGGCCAATCACATGCGAGGACAGACTAGGATCATACCATTATGTGTCAGTAAGAAGGGGGGCAGACACTCCGAAGAAAAAGTGAACTTTACTTTTCTCTCATTTCTTCACTTCGTGAAATGAGCCAAGACCGAAAAAGAAGCAGCATCTGGCTGCATTTCAATGATGTTGGAGACTGCAAAGCTGAGTGCAGAATTTGTAAAATGAAAATATCCATCAGAGCAGGGTCAACAACAAACCTGATTAAAATGTTAAATACTGTGTTTTTTTTCCAACCACAAATAAATAAAAATAAGGCTTTTATGAAAACACTGAATAAAAATTGCTTACCAACATACAAACCATTCATAATTGCTAAATTAGGCTAAAATAGAAGGCTCTGACTGATACTAAATCAAGAGCCATTTGGGAGCTGTAAAAGCCGGCTCTTCTACGGGAGCCGAGCAAAAAGAACCGAATCTTTGAAAAGAGCCGGACTTCCCATCACTACTTTACAAGGTGTCGGCTAATTTTAGTTTAATTTTGACATTCTGATAACACTACACAATCACCGCCGAGTGTTAAGTGTTTGGATGAGTGCTTCTCCAAAAAGGTGCAAGCAGCAACACCAGAGGTCAAGCAATCGGCCTGTTCCGAACAGGCATGTTTTGAACGGGCACTGTGGGAGAAAGGGCAAGTTCATAACGAGGTGGTGAGAAACTTGACATTACACTCAGGAAATTTGATTATTGCCGTGATGTCCTTTCATATTGAATGAAAAACATTTCATATAAATTTCAAATTCATGGTTTGTTGTGTTCCTTATCTGTACTTAATACATGTAGATGTTATAGCAATTCATGATTTATTTTTGTCACTTTGGGTGACATCAAATATCACTTTTGGATCTCAAGCTGAAAAAGTTTGGGAACATCACTTTAAAGTAACAGTGGTAATAGTAGGGGCGGGGGAAAAATTGATTCTTAAGCGCATCCTGATTCTCTCCTGAAAGATAATGAATCAATGCAGAAAAGTCACTAATTGCACATTTTAACCCCAATTCTCTTGATCGCCTGTAACAATTTAAGACCGGGCTGTATGTTCCTTCTGGCTGAACTAGATGGTGAAACATAACAGACATAAACATCTGTGTTGTGTTTACATTCTAAACTAGGCTGCTTCTTGAATTTTGGTGATGGCTGAGTATGGGTAACTGCAGATGGATGCAATGCGAACCACACCCCCTGGCTTAAAAACTAGCATATGGAAGCATTTTGGCTTCATTTAAGTGGAAGGGAAAAGGGACTTGGACAAGAGCCCCATGATATGCAAGTTGTCTCTAACTAAACTAATTATGGATCATTACAAATATGCAGTGTTTTGAAAGCAGCAAGTAGTCACACAGTGAGAAAAATAAATTAGTTTAGAAATCAAAAATTTTGGTGCATCAAGACGCATCAATAATCATTTGATAATCGCACTCCGAATCGAAATCAAATAGAATCGTGAGGTGCTAAGAGATTCCCACCCCTAGGTAATAGTAGCAGTTGTTGTAATAAAAGTAAGGAAGGCAGCAATATTAGAGCTGCAGAAGAAGAGGATCATCAGTGTGCACAAAGTGTGGACAAGCTGAAAGGAAGACACAACAATCGAATAGACCACAATGATGCCGCAATAAAAAGCTACCTGCAATACTACATGTGGTACTGTACCTTGTCATGCTGTGGCACTGGATTGTGTTAGAGTGCACCTATTATTTTGTCTACCCTTTGTACGTGAATAAAGTAGTAAATATTTTCAAGGCTGGCACTGAATGCTGCTGACTTGAATATTCTTTGAACTGCGGATAGACTGCTGCCTGCCTGACGGTAGTTTCTGTTTGACATTCAGCAGGTGACTGTCAGCACCACGGACAGCTCTGTGCTACAGAGAGTTCACCACAGTAAAGTAAGTTGAGACGATGCAACACATGGGGCCTTATTAAAACTGTTGTTATTGTAGCCGACCTGGGGTCACTCTTAGTATGACTATGCAGTCTCACACTTGCATGCAAACAAACACCCACAAAGATAGGTGCATATAAACAAACATCTCACTCATTCTTTTCTCTCGCTCCCTCATCTATGAGACAGACCTCAGATTTACTGCAACACCCAAGCAAACAAACATCCAACGGCATGAGGCGAATTCATGTGGGAGATTAGGTTAAATCTCCAAAAATAAAAATAAAAAAACATCTAAAATGGAGTCCTTCACTCAGAGAGACGTGTATGCAGGGATTGGGAATGAGACAAGCAGAAGAAAGGCCTGTCCGCCCAGACTCCCGTCAGGATCCTGTCTGGAAAGCTGTAGTCACAGGATAAAGGACATGCCATGCCTTTGATCAGGAGAGGAGAGTTTCACAGGTGAGAGAGGTAAAATGGAGGAAGGTATCTGAATATCTGTCAGGCTAGAGCGGCTTATTTCTGTTACGCATCTGTGGAGAACGTCAGAATTCTGACTATTTTTTGCTCTCTCTGAAAAAAACTCCAGACACCCCTTTGCAAGAATGTGTCCCAATCAGGCGTGCAATTACAATCTCGAGCATGCTGTGCAATGTAACAGCAGCAGGCAATTCAAATGAAAACAGTGCACAGTGTTTCCTGCACACTGTGTAGCTCAATTACAAAGCAAATCATTTTGATTCCCTGTTTTTGTTTTTTCGTTTTTAAGCTTTAAGTATAACTTTCAGAGGAGCAAAACAAAACGTAGGAGTTTCACCTTTCCTCCAGGAATTTGAGGAGTTGACTGACTGTGGCAGTGCTATACTTCAAATCCCTGGGACTAGAGAGTGAATGAGAGGAGGATTAGAGGGGTAATGCCAGTAGATGAGAGAGGGAGGGAGAGGGTCGAAGTGGTTTGCCACTCTGTAAGGATTAGCTCTGAAAACAACTTCACAGTCACAAACTATGTCAATCAAGGATGTAATTCGACCAGTTCACAAAGACACTTAAAGTCGAAAACTCATCCTGTGAGCTCGTAATGTTTAGAGTTGAAAACCCCTGTGCATATCACAATAAATATGAAAAATGTTGAAACGCATAAAAGATTCAACTGAATGTGCGGCTTGTATTTCAGGTATATGAAGCTGAAAGCGAACACAAATAGGTCAACTTGCCAAAGTCCATTTTTACTTGTGCCTGTACAAACAATTCTATTCATTAGCAGTTATCAAATAAAAACAGAGAATAAAATTAATTGTGATGTTTAATCTAGGGCTGCAGTGTCTATAAATTGTCAAAAAATACTAAAAAAAAATTTTTTAAAGTCCATCCCAGTTTCTCAAAGGTGATGTCTTTAAAGGTCTTGTTTTGTCAGTCCAAATCCCAAAGATATTTAGTTTAATATGAGAATAAACTGAGAAAAGCAGGAAATCTCCACAACTGAGAGGCTGGAAACAGAATTTTCTGCCATAATTGTACAAAAACTACTTTAACCATAAATTGATTAACAAAATAGTTTAATAGTCTAATTATTCTATCCTTATTCTATTATTAGTTTTTACTACATTTTCTTGTCCCATGTGTCATTTTACTTGTCCCGGGCGAGCGGGAAATTCGTATTTTGAGCCCTGCTGAATGTGGAGCTGATATTTCAGGTGTGTGGATGGATGGATGATAATGAGGAAGCACACCTGTGGAATGATCCTATGCTGCAGCTACACTGACAGCCCTGTACGGATGTGATGGATGTGTCAGGCCTGTCGAGGGGCTCCACTGATGAAGACAGAGGTGTCCAGATGGCAGCACAGTTTTAACCATGTGGAGCATGCCATTAAAATAGGGCATCCACCACCACAATGCAAATAATACCCAGGGAGGGGGTGGGGGTGTACAGGACTTATCTTAAGTGCAGATTAATGGAGGAATGCTCTACACACCTCGTTTATCCTGAATCTTAACTGTGAGCTCCACGAACGGCTCTGTCTCCCTGTCCAGCCTCCTGCTTATCGTGATATCTCCACTGTCGCGCCCCACGGTGACCGGGGAGCTCTCTGACTCCGGGTAAATGAGCTCGTAGGCGGCTGACTGGAACCTGGTGGGGCTCAGGCTCGTTATGACTGAGCCGATGCTGGCATCTTCAGACACATTAAGGGAAACCACCGTGCCAGGGTCAAGTAATGCCCTCGGCGAGCGTCCTGCTCTGCCTGTCCTAGCTAATTCAGCAGGACGCGTCGCCCAGCGCTGTGGCGCAATAGTAACCACTACACCTTTACTGGTCAGAGGGGGCCAGCCGTGGTCTCTGGCGAAAACATAGAATTTGACTTGAGAGGGGAGCCCCAGGATGGAGTCCACAAGCAAAACTTCGCCTGTTTTCGGGACAACATAGAAACTGCCATTTTTGGGGATGGAGATGTATGTCAACTCTGCGTTGTTGCCGCTGTCTGCGTCGACCGCCTCCAGTCTGTAAACTACACTACGGAGCGCGGTGGTGTCATCTAAAGTTATGTGGACGGTGTCTGCACTGCGAAAAGTCGGTTCGTGATCGTTGGTGTCCAAAACGTCCACTTTTACCGACGCAACCTCGAAGACGGCGGAGTCCGCCGACACGCAGGTCTGGCAGCACAGAGCCACGCTCAGCTGGTATTCTGAGCAAGCCTCTCGGTCCAAAACCCTGGAAGTTTTCAGCAATACATTCCCCCGCTTGTGGTGGGCGAAGGCGCGGAAATCTTCGCTGCCGTTTCCAGACAGTTTGAAGTGCATCCCGGACAATGTTGGGCACCATTTTTGCGCGTTGATGCGCTTCACCGGAATGCTCAGTCCATTTACTTTAGAAGCAGCCGGGGAGTTCTCAAAAATATGCCCGTGAAAGAAAGGTAGTCGCCCCTGTGTTTGGTATCCAACGGCCGGTGTAAGAAGGCAGCATAATAAAAAACCCCAAATCATGTTGGTGGCAAGTTATGCACCTCCAAGCGACTCAGGGAGGTTGGTAGAAAATCATTAAAAAAGAAAAGAAAACCACTTGAGAAACGTTTCCTTCATAGTTATCCACGATATGATCCTTCCAGGAGAGCCCTCTGAACTTAAAGCTTCTTCATCCCGGGAGATCCGTCTCTTGGCTCCATGCAGCACGGCTGCGTGCGGGCAGGCAGGCAGGCTGCAGGCTGTTGGCTGTGTTCGTACCCAGCGTTCAGCACCAGAGCACCGGACAGCGCCAATCGCGGGGGCGTGGCGGCGCACGGGGACGGAGCTCCTCGGTGAACCCCACCCTGTGTGATGGTCAGGAGGGTCCCCGCCTCAAACCCTCTTCAATCCACGCCGGCTGAGCCTGTGCAGCTGTACGACACCGTGTGCCACAAATCCGCTCTCAGTGTGAGGATGAGAGAGAATCACTCATCCCTCCACTCCAGAGAAAGTCGACCAACCAACACTGCTGCTCCTGTGAAGCATTAAGAGCTGCCTTGCTCAAGAACCCTTCTGCAGCTGTTGTTGACTCATGCACTGAATCCACCTCCTGTCCTTTCTAAACTTTAGGTTACAGTTCCTAAAATGCACTGCATATCTGCAATCACACGTCCACACAATCACGTTTCATTTATAGCTTGAAGAAACTACAAAACACTGGGAAATGCTTCAATATAAATGCAAATGCTCGGATCTGGGCTGTTAAACTGCGTAAACATGATGATTTAAGACTGCCTGCTCTGCTCAGCTCCATATGTCTCTGCAGCCAGTGTTATATGCACACCAGAGTTCAAATTAACACTGTCACCCTGATTGCTCTTCCTCTCCCTTCCCACTCTGCCAGTGTGCCAAGCACCCAGAGCACTCTAAACCTAATCTGTAGGTGGCTACTGCTAATTCCCACAGACTGCTGCACACTTCCAATTCCCCTCACCTCCCTGTACGTGACAAGTCAGAAGACTAAATATTACATGGACCGAGCGGAGGGCTCTGAATTGTCAAGAAGATAAGGAAATAATGGGCCAGAGAGCACTGTTGTACGCTCGATTGAGTTTGTCTCCCATGTCATGTCAACCTTTACTTTAGACGTGCATGGATCAATGTTCATACTGTATGCAGTTGGGGTGTGATGTCAAGATGGACGCAATAGCGTTAGGTAGTTATGAAAGGCCCCAGTGCGAGCTATTATGATGGACCCCAGTGAACACATCACTGATGGCAGTGTTGATGCTGATGCCAGCTGGACAGCTGCATGACTTCTAAGAGGGGCATCATTCCTGTGCTCAGCCGCTTAGTCTTAATAAATTTTGTTCTTAAGCAACCTGCCATTTCTGTATCGCCTTTATGTTATTGTCTATCGACAGATGATCAAAGAGAGACTTGACACTGACATAGAGACCCGGTTGCGCAAATGATTTAAAAAAGGATCTGACTATTAAACTACAGTAAAATGGATTCATTGTTAACGTAATGTTTCATGCAAAAATGACAGAAAATGCTGTTTTAAGCCTCTCAAATGTTAGAGATCTGGGAGTTCGGACGATCTCCTGCTTTTCTCCCTTTATTATCATCTTAAACTGAATATCTTTAGGTTTTGGATGGATTTAAAGACATCAACACAGACTTTG
>JAJHUR010096964.1:0-25232 GCA_027495735.1 Lutjanus campechanus
CGTGCTGAGTAAACCCCTAAACTCATTCCTGGAGAAATGAACAATTCCACTACGAGTATGTGCAGGACAGGAGGTATTTTACATTCATTCAGCTTTTTTTCTTTTAAATGGTGACTACTAATTACAGGTGTAATAAAACCAGACACGGGCACAAATACAACAAGAAGTATATTGTTACAAATTGCAAATAAAATACAAAATACTTGTTTGGAACATGTAGTTAATTAAATTACAAATAATTCGTAATTTGAAAATACAAAAATAGATTCTGTACAAACTGATATCGCATTTATCGCATTAGCCTCAATATGAGCCTGACCTTAACCCCCACCCCCACCCCCAGAGCTCTGCTAATTTCTCACATCGTAGATTTGAAGTGACCTATCAGGATGTCTCAGGGGTGCATGCTGGGTGGTTTCAGCTCATCCTCAACAGAAAATCGGCCATGTGGAACGTTTGTGCAAGCAGCTTATTTATGTTCACTATGAGGTGGTGGCCTCTGCTGGCCGTAGTAATTATGACAGGAGCAATATACACAGCGAGAAAGCATGCATAGGGAGGGATCGGTCAAACACACGACTTTCACCCAGCGGACTGGGTGTCATGTCCCATGTGAGACCAAAAGTGTCGTCAGTGACAAATTTAACCAAATAGTTTTGGTGCCTAAACCTAACCAAACTGCGACCGTTTCACAACATTAACCACATTTAACGTCACCTGACTTAAATTACATGACTTAAATCACGTATTTATGGTCCTGCGTGCCTGTAGCTGGTACTCTCCAACAGTCAAGTTGTTTTGGGAGTCACTGGCGATCGACCTGTCGAGGACGTGTTTGTGGTTTCTAGCTAGAGAATATATTTGCCAGATCAGTTCTACAGAACATTACGTTTGCTAATTGTTGTTTTCTTCTGTTGTATTTGAGTGTCAATCAGCAAACCTGCCTTAGCAGTGATATCTGATCATATTTAATTTAATATCTTTCTTCTGGGACAAATACCACTGGTAGCACTCAAGCTCACTCTAGTGGTTCACAATTTTAAAAATTAAATAAATCAGTTAACAAAATTTCAAATGAAATGCTGAAATTTAAAATAACCTTTGTCTTTCCTGTAATATTTTGTAATGCTTTTGTTTCAACATCAATCTGCTATGTAGTCATGTTCATGGACGTAGCACGCTCGTACGTCATCCATGACTAGTTATGAGCTAAACTGTGATAGAGCTATACTGCCTTACTGTGAAGGCAGAGTGACTGACAACAGTCAGCAACAAAAAATCATCTTATTAGAAATAAGTCTGCCTCCATGTGTGAACTCTCCGTTGCTGAATAGGTCAGACCTGCGTTACTGTATTTCAACATTCGTCATAATGGTGGTACTTGGAGAACCTAATATTTTCTGAGGTGGTACGTGGTGTAAAAAGTTTGAGAAACACTGTCTTAGAATAAAATGACATATTCAGTAATGCATGTTAAGCATTTCAAATACATAAATACAAGCTCTTAACTCTCCTGAGGGAAGCGTATCAGAGCATTTCATCAGGTTTATTCAGAGATGGGCAGTATTTCGATTAAATGTATATATGTATTTAATTACTTTTGAGTATTTTGATATTTGTATTTTGCTTGTAAGAAAAAAGTTTTATTTTGTAACAAACTCACTCATTAACAAAATTATTTTAAAAAACCTGAAATTTTGATCTTAAATCACCTGACACCAAATCATAACTTTTATATTCCTCGAGCTTTGATATGTGTCAAGGAGGATTCAAGTGTGTGATGGACATGAACTGTGATCCCTGTGGCTGTATGTGCGGGAGCCTGCATGATGTGTGTATTGACGTGCTGTAGCAAGAGTTCAGGGAGGCAGCTGAGCAAAATAATTTAGAATGTCCTGCCTGCTGACACAAGGACAAAGGCACAGACTGAACATGCCCATATGAGGAAGGAGACAATGGACGTGGCTACACCTGGAAATGCACTGCTGTTGTTTTCGCCGTGACCTCCACAGCACACAGAGATTTTCACAGGCTGTTCCTACAAGCGTGCACGGACGCTCACTTCTGGTCGAGTCAGCTGAGCATTAACAGGACATTATTCCACCATGGTTAGAAAAATTCTGATGAGCACTAAACATCCTCATGTAATTAGCAGGCGAGCAAATGAAATCAAACACGTACTGTTATTATGATCATTTTCTCTGCTTCTCATCCTTTAAACATCTTGGACAGTTTTGGCAGAATCTGCGCCCGCACACTACAATTTAAGGATAGAATGACAGAGGTGAAAAAAAAAAGAGAGACACAGTGAATAATACTGGACTGTACAAGCTTAAACTGTCATTGTCCAGAGGAGCTCAGTGGCCACTCCGTGTCCTGCCTTTTGGGTAGGATTTCTCTAAAGAGCTCATGCAGTTGGAATTAGCATGGTGCAGTCAAGGGAGCACTGAAGGCTGAATCAATGCATCACTCCCAGGGCCTTGGGTATGGATATGAGAGGGCATAATGGGACTTTTGGTGCCGATCCTCATATCATGTGTCTAACCAGGGTCTTCGTGAAACGCTTCCCCAAAGGAGAAGAGATCACCCGCCTCTTCACCCCCTCTTTCAAGGCTGTATACAGATAACAGAGGAGCTGGGGAATAACCTGCTACCATTTGTGTCAGTCAGTGACTGGTTTAAAGATTTTTAGTTTTTTAATAGATAAATTAAGTTTCTGGATGAATGATTATTTGGTCTCTTGCACAGTTAGATGAGAAGATCAATACCACTTTCACATTTGCCATGGAGATATGAGGCTACAGTTAGCTGTTGATTAGCTTAGCATTAAGACTAAAAACTAGCTAGCTTAAACAACATTCAAACAACAGTCCTGCCCCTTTTTGCTCTGTGCTCCAGGTGCTTTGTCTACTTTCTCCTTTCCTGTTATGTACTTCTGACTTGATTCCAGCAGGCATGGCTCTCCTCTCCGCTCTTGGCTATCTCAACTGTTATAGGAGCACAGAACTAAAAGTGGGTGGAACTTAGGAAGGGTCTTCTGCAGTTTTTACAGGTGTTGTATGAAGGACTATTTCTTGACCAGGGGCGGTGACTTCCTGGTGTCTTGTTGTTACCGTGCCAGATAATCTGGCATAGAATCCAGTTTTTCAGTTTCCAGTCTTTATTCTAAGCTAAGCTAGCCACCTAACGGCTGTGTAATGCTGGGTGACATGTATTATAAATTATATCCCAATATTTTTAAGCTGTTCCGCTCTATATGGTATATATCTTGATATACACATTTTCTATTTTCTGTTGATGATGACTGGTGCTTTCATAAATATGAACACAATCAGATTTTTGATAAATAATTATCAGTAATGAAAATCACATCACTTTACTGTAATGCATCCTTTAAAACCAGGGCACTTCTGTCACAACATCACAAAATAACAAATATATTTTATGGCACCATAATATCACTGTATTGCTATAATATCGGTATATTGCCCACTCCTACTGCTGTGGCTTCATATTTAAAGAGCAGATATATGGTAGCAATGTTCTCATTTAACTCTGGGAAGAAAGTAGGCCTAAATAAATGCATTTCAAACTGATGTTTTAATACGTTTTGTTATCTCAAACAAATATGCAACTCTAATGACCCCTGCATGATGAAAGCACCAATTAAGAGAAATAGTTGGTGAAGATTAGTTCGATTATTCCCGAGAACAAAATGCAGTTCTTTACAGATCTGCACTGTGTTAATATTTTTGAAATAAGACATCATATTTACAGATGAGCACACTATTGAGAGAATTTTGTCCTAAATGTTCAGGCTCTCATACAAAGAAATATCAGCGAGAACCAGCTCCCTGTAGTTCGTGCAGGCAGCGCAATTAATACATTAAAACGACCTATAGAAAAGGTTGTGATGAGAGGCTCCGTGTGAGCTGCAGCAGATTAAGGTTGATTCCCTTTGAATTTGGCTCCGGCTGCAGAGAACATGCGCAGTGAGCAGCGTGCTGCCTTCAGTCAGTGGAGCAGCTGTCCAGGGTTTGGAATTCCAACATGGCAGAGGCTGTGGTCAGTCTTCCCCTCACTAACTTGGAATGGTTTCAAATCGCGAGCAGCCACGCTTAACCTCGGCCAGCCGTTCATGTGCGCCCTCCGCGGATCGATGGTACTATAAACCCTGACGCTGCCCTGTCACCTCCACAGGTAAGTCTTTTCTCCTCCTGTCCGACGCTCATGTTGACAATTAAAAACAGAGAAACGGAGCAGCTCTGTCTGTCTGTCTGTGCGCGCAAACGCTCGCTGCTCGGAGACTGTGTCGCGCATCACAGCGCTGCAGTCTGCGGACGCTCAACCCCTGCGTTTCTCCAAACGTGAAATTACTGTCATCGCTTTGGTGAGGACAAAATAAAGGCTGCGAAGTTGCGCGATTAGAGCAAGTTTGCAATTAACGTCTCACTCTGCGTAGTTTGAGGAGATGTTCACGCACACGGCTGGAACCAGTCTGTTAAATAACTTTCCCTGCAACGAGAAGTTTTTGCATGTCAGGCTGAATAAAAGTTGCTCCGATAACCGCAGGCGGGAGCTTAATAGATGGCTTGTCATTGCGCTCTTAGCGGGACAACTGCTGGCAAGTAATCTATTTTAAAAGTAAAGGGAGGGGGGCTTCACGCTGCTTTAGCCTCTTCCTCTAATAGGCGGCATGAAGAATGTGTGTTTTCTGTCATCTACAGCCTCTCACACGCTTCCTATTCTCTGCTTTCAACAAGCGCAAGAAGAAGTGACAGGCTCCAGCCGTGTGTGTGTGTGTGTGTGTGTGTGGCTCTGCGTCTCCGTCCAGGGCTTTTTTTTTTTAATTTTATTTTTAAAGGGGAAAAAAAATCCACGCATGTTCCGTTTCCCTTTGCTCCTGCGATGTCCTTAATTACACGACCTAAATGAACACCTGAAGAAAGAACAAGGCGTTTTTTAAGTTGTGAAATCCGATATCTGCTGCTGCTGCTGCTGCTGCTGCAGGAGAAAAAGTGGCTGTAATGAGAAGCAACCTTTGGAATTCCTCCTCGTGAAAATTCCGATTCTGCTGTTCTCCCTCTCCTCTTGTTTTTAGGCTTGAAGACATGATCACTAGCACCAGTATTTATGGTACGTTTCATTTTGGAATTATCTTTAATATTACTGTTATTGTTCCATATTTGTCATATTTGGAAAAAAAAAGAGGCTGATGCATTTTTTGTCTTTGTGCATGTTTGGTTCATCTTTAAAAGTTTAGTTAATTTAGGTTATAATAATAAATAGTCCAGAGATAAAGGCACATTATGTGATTAATTTCTATCATCAATTGTGGAGGTTAACTTTAATTTTCCTTGGTTTCTATTTCTCACATTCTTTATGTGCAGTTTCTCTTTTTTTCCTTCTTGTTGCAATGCTTTCATATTTTTTGCATGCATTACACTAACAATATGATTATTGTGCCTAATAGACAATGGCTGTGAAATTACCCAGAAAGGCTGCAAAATGTCATTAAGGGATTAAATTTCAAACATACTTATTTTAAACATTTTTTTTTATTGTGTGTGTGTGTGTTGAGACATAGTCTGTTACTATGTTATTATTAAGCCATAAATTAAATGTTTGTCCTTAAAAGAATTTACAGAGGATATTCTCATGACAGCTTTAACAATATTATTTATTTTAAAATGTCTGACATGACTGCAGCTCAGGATCTCTCGCAAATATTAAGAATTTTATTACCTCTAGTGTTTATATGAAAACTGCAGAAAACAATGAATTTGGCATCACATTTTCTCAATCCTCTGGTACCAGTTGCATCACAAATATCCCATATTTTGTGTTCCATCATTAGAAATATTGAGGATGACTAAAAAGTAATACAATAATGCTAAAATATGTTGACGATATTGTTATTGTTATAGGGTCATTTGTTAAACATGATGCCACATAGTCTGACTCTGAGGAAAACTCACTCTTGGACTTGTTTTAACTTTTATTCCAGGAGTTGTTATGTCCTTTTTTTAAAATTTCGTTGTTACATTTTGTCACAACTCATTAGTGAAACTCAATCAGATCATGCTCACAAATTAGTTGAAAGGCAGCGTCAGAAATAGCCGTTATTCATGTTCCAGTGGAAATGGTTTGTGACAAGCCAGTAAATGGATCTGAACGTACAAAGTCAGGAGAAGTAACAAGTTGTGTGCTGTCTCTCTTTTGCAAACACTTTGTCCCGAGTGAACCTTTCCCACCTCCATAGAACAATTTACTTAATTGTGTTCACACATTTCATTTGCATGTTTTGCTTTGAGAGGAAATTAACATCATCAGCAGTGAGCTGAAGTATGTTTTCATTCCTCTTCAAAAAATAACAGCATCGCAGCATCCGTCACTCAGTGGAGGGAAAAAAAATGTACATTACTACCACGTTCATTATGTTGGAGTGTTTGGTTGTAATGTGTTTTTGTAAAGTGGGTATTAAATTTGTCGGTCAGATTTTTATGTGTTTTATATTTAGACCCCCCCCCCTCCATGCATGTGTGGTGGTTATTTTTATTAGATAAGAACTTTGATTTGAGCTGCTCAGATATGGACACTGAACCAGATGGCAAATAGTTTGGAGCAATTAATTATATTTAAATCTGAATCCACAGTTTGCATTTACTCATAATCTGAAATTCTGCATTTTATACCATATTTGGAAATGCATGACACAATTAATATTAGTTGAAGTTCTGGTTAGAATATATTGCACAAGAGTAGGTTTATTTTAAAAAAGTACAACACATCTGAACAGTAAAAAACAATCAAAATACTCTTGCAGATCTTTCCTCCTAAATATCCTAATTATTATTAAGTGCTACCTGAGGATATTTATCAGAGTTCAGACCCTGGAAGGGTTCCATGTCTGATCTCCTGCAGCGTGTTAGGTGATTCTCGCAGGTCCTTACTTAACCCCGGACACCTCCGGCGTGCATGGAAAGAAGCTGACAGCTCTGTTTATTTCTCATAGGATGGCACTTATGATAGCAATCTGAGCTGTTGCTTGACATGAATCTCGGAGCCCAATTCGACGAC
The DNA here is from genome assembly GCA_027495735.1 of Lutjanus campechanus. Lineage (NCBI taxonomy): Eukaryota > Metazoa > Chordata > Actinopteri > Lutjaniformes > Lutjanidae > Lutjanus > Lutjanus campechanus. Next base: position 7,081 of record JAJHUR010096964.1, read on the forward strand.
AGATGCTGACCCTCCTGTTTTCATCACCTTCTTCGCTGAATGTCACACATGTTCACACTTTTAAGAGCGACTATTTATACGAGCAAGAAGTTGTGTGAAGTAAACTCAGTAATTGCGTTCACCTATTTCTCAATGACAGGAGGACGTAGAAAAATACTTGTTATTTTTAGTTGTGTAGTATTGAGGTTTTACTCTCCACTTCACCGTCAGTGCACCTTGTTTAATGTAGTCAGACAGATTTTTTTTTTAAAGTCATATTATTACATCTAAAGTAGTTTCTAAATTTCTAAATCTTATTTTTTCTAGTAAACATACCACTATACAAATTCATTTTTATTTTTCAGAGCATTAACTGCACCGCATAAATCAAATTGAGGATTTGTGTTTTCTGGTGCAATAAAATATAGAATATCTGCGATTCATTGTTAGGTTACTTAAAGGTAGAATCAGCAGGATTTGTCCGAGCTGTTTGTAAACGCACCAGAATGATAGTTTATTGTTGAGTCTCATTCCCTGGACGTCAAACACGGACGTTTTTGGTTGGTAAAGTGTCCCAAGCAGAGCAAAATAATGAGAAAATATGGAAATACAGGCAGACAATACCACACACTTCTAGTGGGTCAAAAGTGATCATTGACAGGGATTATATTTATATGAGTCTATACATTTTTAAAGGAAAATATTGCATATTATGCCTTTAATCACAGTTGTGCCACACAAAAACACAAATCTTAAGTTTGCATCTTACGTTAATCTTTGACTTGATGGTGTCATATGTGTAAAGCAGGGCTGCAACTGATGATTACTTTCATTATCGACTGATCTGTCAGTCATTTTCTCTATGTGAATAATTGATTAGTTGTTTGGTCCATAAAATGTAAGAAAATGGTGAAAACGCCGATCATTGTTTCTTAAAGCACAAGAAGATGTCTTCAAATGTCTTGTGCTGTCCATAAACCAAATATATTCAGTTTACTGTCAAGGACGACTAAAGAAAACCGAAAATATTCACATTTGAGATGCTGAAATCAGAAATTTTTGATATATAAAAATGACTCAAAACGATTAATCGATTATTAACATAGTTGGTGATTAATTTTAGTTGACAGCTAATCGATTAGTTGACTAATTGTTGCAGCTCTGATGTGAAGTACTGCTGCTCTAAATGTTCTCTCCAATATCTGAAGTCTCTATCAGTGATCACTGAAACTGACAGGACCGACGCTTTATGTGTGAGCACTAATGATGACAATTAAAGCAGCTCCTAACTGCCTCTGTGTAAACACCCCCTGGGATGTCTGCATTGCTGTTGGAAATCACATTTCTAAAGTAATTTAGAAATTTCTAAATCTCATTTTTCTTCCAGGGAAAATGTTGCTTTACAAAATCCTATTTATTTTCTGTTACCTAACTGCACCACGTAAATCTAATTCAAGGTTTGTGATTTTTACTGCTACACTAAACATGTAGAATACCCATGATTTATTGTTAGGTTACTTAATCACAGTTGTGCCCAAAGAACACAAACAAACAAACAAATCTTCTGCGTGCATCTTACATTAACTTTGAGCAATTAATTTATCAGTTTCTTGATTAATCGATTAGTTGTTTTATCTTTGAAATGTCAGAAAATGGTGAAAAATGTCGATCAGTGTTTCCCAAAGCACAATGTGACGTCCTCAAATGTCTTGTTTCGTCCACAACAACCCAGAGATATTCAGTTTACTGTCATAGAGGAGTAAAGAAACTAGAACATATTCACATTTTTTAAGCTGAAATCAGAGAATTTGGATATTTTTACTTAAAAATGACTTGAATTGACTCCCAGAATAGTTGACAATTATATTTTAGTTGACATGATTAATTGACTAATCGCTGCAGCTCTAGTCTGAAGCAAAACGTTCTGGTCATAATTTGAAGTCACTGAAACTAACGACCATTACTGTGACAGGACCGACACTTTAAATTTGTGCACTGATTATGACAATTAAAGCAGCTCCTCCATACCTGTAGCTGCCTCTGTGTAAACACCCCCCGGGATGTCTGCACTGCTTTTGTAAGTCACACTTGTAAAGTAATTTTGAAACTTGTAAATCTTATTTTCTGTTCTTCTAGGAAAAGAATTGTCTTACAAGCTCATATTTATTTTCTGTGCACTGACTGCACCACATAAATCAAAATCAGGGTTTGTGCTTTCTATAGAACGTCTGTGATTAAGTGTTAGGTTACTTGATCACAGTCGTGCCCAAGAACACAAACATAAAACAAATCATCATTGTGCATCTTACATTAATTTTTGACTTGATAGTGTCATTATTGAATCATCTGTCGATCATTTTCTTGATCAATAGATTAGTTGTTTGGTCTGTAAAATGTCAGAAAATGGTGAAAAATGTCGGATCAGAGTTTCCCAAAGAGATATTCAGTTTACTGTCATTGAGGAGTAAAGTAAACAGAAAATATTCACATTTGAGAAGTTAAAATCATCAAAATGTTGATATCTTTACTTAAAAAATGTCTTAAATCGAATCGATTGTCGCCAGTTATTTGATAGTTGACACAATTCGCAGCAGCTGCTGCTCTAAATATTCTGTCCATAATCTGAAGTCACTATGACTGATCACTAAAACTGACAGTCTGACATGAACCATTACTATGACAGGACAAACACTTTAAACACATGTTCACTAATGATGACAGTTAATTTAAAATAATGTTGCTTTACAACTTCATATTTGCTTTCTGTGCAATAACTGCACCACATAAATCAAATTCAGCATTTGTTTTTTTCTGCTGTTATGATTATTATAACATTTACATACATACACTGTAGAGCATCTGTGATTCATTGTAAGGCTGCTTAATCACAGTTGTGCACAAGAACTCAAACAAATAATAACAAATCTTTGGTGTTACATTAATAAGTGACTTGATAGTGTCATTACTGATTAATCTGTTGATTATTTTTTTCGATCAATCAATTAGTAGTTTTGTCCATAAAATGATAGAAAATGGTGAAAAATGTGGAAAAAAAGTGAAACCAGATTGAGAAGCTGAAATCAGAGAATTTGGACTTTTATTGTTTGTGTTAAAGGTAGAACCAGAACTGAGCTGTTTGTAAACACACCAGAAAGATACCAGGACGTCGTACACTGACTGTAAAACAACCCAAGCACAACAAAATAATGAGAAAATACAGGCAGAATACAGGATGTCTGCAGATACAGACACCACCACACACTTCTAGTGGGTCATAAGTGATGATTGAAAGGGATTACGTTTATAAGAGCCTCTACCTTGTTTTTAAAGACAATGTTGCGTATTATACCTTCAAAGACTGGCTCAGATTGATGAATGAATTGTCAAAATAGTCTGCGATTAATTTAATAGTTGACACGATTAATCAACTAATCGTTGCAGCTGAAGAAATGCTGCTCTAAATGTTCTGTCCATAATCTGAAGTCTGTATTAGTCATCACTAAATCTGACAGTCTGACATGAACCATTAGGACAGGGAGGCGGTGTAAATGACAGGACCGACACTTTATACGTGTGCACTAATGATGACAATTAAAGCGGCTCCTCCGTACCTGTAACGGCCTCTGTGTAAACACCCCCCGGGATGTCTGCAGAGCCGTTGTAAATCGATGCAATATTCATCTGTACAGATGGATCTATTTGTCAGTAACTAGAGGAAAATCCAATTCAGCCCTTTGACTGGATTGTATGAGATCAGTGCAGGATTGTCATCTTTAAGCAAATATGTTAAGTGGAGCCTTTTACTCTTGTTCATATAAAAAGAGAGGGAGTCCCCAATGGAGGGAGACGCTAGCAGAGGGGACAAAAAAAACTCCTTTTCTTCTAAGTATTCTACGTGTCCCTCCCTCCTTCCCTCCCTCCCCTCTCTCTCTCTCTCTCTCTCTCTCTCTCTGTGTTCGTCTCCCCCTCTCTTGTATCCACATCTCTGTCGTTTCCCTCATGGCAGCTTGCTATGTTATCTTTGTGTGTTTCTCTCTACGCTGACAATTCTTGCACTGATCTAAGTTGGACTGCATTAGAAAGTGGAGGCAGCTGTCTGTTGCTATACTGAGGGACGTGTTTGCTCTACTGCAAAGATGAAGGACCATGAATCCTTGACATCCTCCCTTTCTCTCCCCTCCTCCTCCTCCTCCTCCTCCTCCTCCTCCTCCTCCTCCTCCTACCATCTCATTTAGACACAGCGACTGTCTGCTCAGACTTGTTTTTTTTTTGCCTCTGAGTGACAGCATATGGCATAGACATTTTCTAAAATGCATGTGCCTACCATTGGCTGCTTGTACTTACCCTTCATGTGTCTCCTAGCTACAGGCCTGTCATGTTATTTTTTCATCTAATTCAAACAAAATACTCACCGTTTCATTTAGTTTAACAGATTCTGCTGGATAAGACAACACAGGTTGCACATTAGGAACCACTTAGTCTCACTGTTTCACTGCAGCACTAAAATTCAAACCACCCCATAGATTTCTCTGCTTGTACTGTAGCATATATCATATAGGGCTGAGCGGTATGGCTTATAAATAACATGTCCATACTTTAAGGCTATTCTGTGATATATAATATATATATATCGATATACACATTTTCTCTAAAATAACAAAGTAAATTCTCAAATAGTGCAAACATATGATGATCTTATAGAATATGATGCATCGCTGTAGATTTAACTAACCTGTATATAAAGTAGTTAAAATGAGCTCAACCTTGAACATCTACAGCAGTAAAATACAACATCCACATTAATGCAGCAGCAATAATCCAAAAACATCAAATATAATAGTAAAACACTGACAGTAGGGCTGGACAACATGGACACAATCAAATATCTCAATATTTTTGACCAAATACCTTGATAGTGATATTGAAACAATGCTGAAAGGATGACTACTGGTGCTTTCACAAAATGTCAACAGCATTTTTAAAAAATAAATAATCATCAGTAAGGTGAGGCAAATAATACAACAGCTAGAACAGCCTAGTAAGTTCAGAAAAAAAAAATCAACAAATGGCATCACTTTACTTTAATGCAGCCTTTAAAACCAGGAATCAAATCAAAATTCTCTGATTTCTGCTTCTTAAATGTGAATACCTTCTTGTTTCTTTATTCCTCTGTGATGAATAACTGAATATCTTTGTTTTTTTTTTGGGCAAATCGAGACATTTGAGGACGTCATCTTGGGCTTTGGGACTCACTGATCAACATTTATCACCATTTTATAACATTTAATAGAGCAACAACTAATCAAATAATCTGGAAAATAATCATCAGATTAATAGACAATGAAAATAATGGTTCATTGCAAACCCCAAATATAGCATATCATGATATAAAGCTATCCAGAATCAAAGACCATAATTAGTCTGATATCACAATATCTATGTTGGACAGATTATTACCCAGCCCTGATATCATATATAAGGCTGCAACTAATAATTATTTTCATCATCAATTAATCTGTTGATTATTTTCTCAGTTAATCAATTAGTTGTTTGGTCCATAAAATGTCAGAGAATGATGATGTCATCAAATGTCTTGTTTTTTTTTTTTCCAGAACACAAAGATATTCAGTTTACTGTCAGAAATGAGTAAAGAAAACAGAAAATATTCATAATTCAGAAGCTGAAATCAGACTTTTTAAAATTAATTACGACTCAAAACGGTTAATCAATTATCAAAATAGTCGGCGATTAATTTAATAGTTGATTGATCATTGCAGCTCTAATCATATTAATGTTTATGTGAGGATTATGTGCATGCATGTATTTGTATGTGATTGTGCATGTCTGTTTCTCTTTGTGCATGCTTTTTCTCTCCCATTTCCTTTTCTAAGAAGCTAATCTTTCACACATACACCCTATGATGCTATTATGCTCCATACCATAATGCACAATGTGCTTATAGAGCTTATGGTTTGCTAAATGACTGATTATGACAGAAACACGTCCATGAGTCATGTTGAATAGGGCTGGTTTATTCAGGCCACATATGCCAGGCGTGTTATTTACACAGAGTGTAGCATTTGTTGCTCCTTAAACTCCTTGTTCTCCTCGTTTCAGCACACTGAGACTGTGGCTTTGTTTCACACGAGGTGTCTCTGCACTCATAAGGAGACGAGGCAGCTCCGAGCCTGCTGGGGATTGGCTAGAATAGACAATCCCCAGGTGTACTAAACTAGGTTTAGCACTAAGGCTTTTAATCTGGACTTGTAGGAGATTCATGTGCATTCATAGATTTGCCTCTGTAATTATCATACCCCCAGTGGCAGCCAGAGAGACGTTTGCCTAAATCACTGATGTCCTCATTACACTGTTTACATTTTAATTAGACATGCTAAATTCTTGATTTTTTTTTTTTTTTTTTATAGTGGCAAAAAAGATTTCCTATCTCTAGTTCAGCAAAGATAGACTACACCTAGAGTGCTGCCTGGCTGTAAATTGAAGTCTTGCAGATATTTTTCCACAGTTCATGCCTTAATGTAACCTTCTTTTCATCCTCTTAAAATGATTTATAATGTGGTATTGTGGCTGAGCGTGTCATTTGTAGGTTTCTTTATGAACAAGGTCTGAATGAAGTGGCTTTACCCATATAAGAAATCATATAACATCGAGTCCTTGTGACTGAATGTGTGTCCATATCTTGAAATTATGTCTTTAGTCAGATTATTTACTGTTACTCTCAGACAGTGGATATTCAGCCCTCAAGGACTATGATTAACAAAATCTACAATTACATGGCTTCTGAAAATAGCTGGCACTTTGAGCCGTCATTGTGTGCCTGAGCACTGTTGCTTATCATTGAATAACCTTGGTGAAGAGAGGTGTTTTTTCCTGTCCTTCTTCCAAGGTGTTTTTTTTCTCTTTTATTGCGTGCTGTTGGTTAGTTTCTAGAGTATTGTGAGAGAGCAGCGAGCGTTTCACAAGAGGATAAGAGAAAACTCAATATTTCGCTGTATTGAAATTCTTCTTGTGCTCTCACAAAACAGTGTCTGACTAATCTGGCAATCGAGGCCGCCATTCTAGCTCGACTGAAAACCCATGCAACTAAAGAACCTTTAAGTACACATTTGTCAGCTTCATTATATGTAAGTCTTAGTTGTAGGTGTTTAAAATGTCCTTTTTTTTAATATTCAAACACTCATATTTCTCTTGATGCTGGTCTTTCTTAATCAATATTTAGTTTAGTTTAGTTTAATTTTGTTAACTTTGCTTATTTCAGTGTTTTTCAATGGCAATGTCACAAAACCAGATAGTGCACTTTAATACAAACTACTCACACAGGTTACGTGACAGAAGCAGGAGCAGGAGGAAGAAAAGTCTTATATTAGCTGCCCCTTTCTTAATTATAACGCAACATAAACACCTTTTTCCTTTTCATAGATCACACATAAAAATCCAACTATACATACTCAAATACATTCAGTTTAAAGATTCAAACATATTCGAAACCATCATAAATATGACTCAGTAAGTTTATGATATCCCATTATTTTGTCTCTGTAAATTTCCTTAAATTGATTAATGTTCAAACAACTTATTTAAATCATCGTCCACAATATTCCACACTTTCACTCCATAAACACATCTGTTTTAATGTTGTACGTGCATATGGACTCTTGAAATTAAATTTCCTCCTATGATCCTCGTCATTTGAACTTAATATAAAATACTTATGTACATTTTCAGGTAATAATCTATTTCTGCCTTTATGCATTACTAATAATGATTTAAAATCAACTAAATCTTTGCTCTTTTTGGAAATGCATACAAAGTTTTAATATTTGTCAAACATGAGGACCCCACACTGCTGTACAGAATATGAAGCCCAGCAGAACCCAAAGTGTCCTTTGTTTAAAACTCAAATTTTCAACACTTTTCTCTTTATATATTCTATATATAAGTCCCTGATATGATCATCCTTTTTCGATTACTGAAAACTATGGCTGCAGAATAAGGTAAAAAAGTCAAATCGTGATTATTTTGACTGACGGTATGACAAAATATATTTGTATCATCTGCAAACAGAGGATATTGCAACATTTTTGGACAGTTTACAAATCTCATTAATATAATATAATATAATATAATATAATATAATATAATATAATAGTTTGGGGCCCAAAACTGACCCTTGTGGGACTCCACATTTACCCTCATAAACTCAGAGTCATTTGCAGCAAACTCAACAAACTGCTGCTTACTATCTAAATAACTACTTAACCACTTGTATACAGTCCTACTAATTACATAAGCCTGTAATCTGGACAATAACAAACCATGATCTATGGTACTGAATGCATTTAAATCAATAAATAACCCCACTGTATGTTGCTTTCTTTCTATGGCTGCTGTAATCAATGCTAAAGATGTAGGTCTACTTGTTCTAAATTCATACTGATTCTCACTTATGTTCTTTTCCATAAAATCGTCTAACTTTTGCACAAACCATTTTTCAATCACTTTAGTAAAGCCAGCAGAGACAGCAGTGAATCTAACCCCTCAGTTAAGATAACACCAAGACACTGTGATCCCACTGCTTTGATTTTACAAAATGTAGCTTCTTCTAAATTAAATCAGAGAAAAAATATGTTAGTGTAAGAATAAAATTAGACTTGGAATAAATTTGTCTCACAGAATAATACCGTATGCCAGTCATTTTATTTTGTCATTGTATGAAAATATAATGGTCTTATAATTGATGTATTGAAATACATGCTTGAATTAACTTTGATATTTATATTCAAGAGCATGCAGGGGCTAGCCTTGAATATAAAAGTTAATCTTTTGACTGTTTTTCATTGTCCCATTCATCACATACCATGCTAATTGTCTCAAATTGATATCTCAGACAATTAGCTAAAACGACGATCAGATGAGATGTGAGCCATTAGCGGTTCTCGCAAAGTTCTCAGCGATTCATTCATCCTCCGTGGAGTCGGGTGGCTGACAGGTTGGCGCTGTGCCAGGTGCTGGCAGAGGGAGCCTTGAGCGCCAGGGACGGCGAGAGGATGGGTTGAGGTCTGCCTGATGGTGTGGAGAGGAGGGAGAGGAGGATGAGCGGAGGTGGGGGAGGGAAGAGAGGAGGGGTGGTGGAGGGGGTGAGTATACGCTGCCACGGAGGTTTAAGGTGTCAGGCTGCGGCAAGGCAGCGGGTGTCTGCAGTGACACTGTGACGCGACCGCAGCGGCGTGTGCAGAAGTGAGGCAGGGTGACTGGATGTTTGGGGGATACTCAGTGATGTTATGTGTTGTTGTTATAGTGTGCAGCTTATTAAAGGGATAGTTAAGATTATTTGAAGTGGGGTTGTATCAGTCAGTGTGTTACCTACAGTCGATGCAGGTGGGCATGACCCCAGTTTGGAGAAGCAGAGAGGAGTACCAGTAGGGATGCTTAGCAGTGTGGACAGGGTCAGCAGTAAAAAGGTATTTTAGCCACTATAAAAAGGTCTACCTAAAAAACTATGCTATATTTAGAATATTTCCACAGCTTTACTTTGCCGTCAGACAGACTTTTCTGATGGGAAACTGCTGTTGTATAAGCCAAATACTGCTCTGTCTACACTCACAAAATCCACAGTTGTGGGCGCCTGGTTATAGTTAAAAGTGAGGGTGCAATATTATTGACAGGCAAGGGGAGGTAAGGCTGGAATTTTTCTTCCTCTAGTGGTGAAAAAATGTTTAAAAAAAGAAACATTAGTATTTTAAATTAAACTAAAGCTCCCTGTACTATCTGGGAATAATATTACACCAAAATCCCTTCAAGAAATATGATATTATATGATTAGCATTTCCTTATGTGTCCATAAAAACATATAAGCCTAGAAACACAAGGTAACAGATGTCATATGTCTTCTTGTCAATTCGGCATCAATATAATCCATAAAGATAAACTGCAATTTAATACAAACTTTACATTTAAGTTTGTGTTAACTCAACCTGCTACAAGCCTGTGTTATTTAGCTGCTGTATTTTAATAAAAGTAGGCTGTTGGAATTAAATTTTTGATCCAAACTGGCTCAAATGTTTAAAAATAGCAAAGATGTATGATCAAAAAGTGGGGATGCAACATACACCTCTGCATCTAATAGTGGGGATGCAGCAGTTCCACTTGTTTCATTGTTCAGGCACCCACGACCACAAAAAGCAAAATCAGAAATGACACCTCACACACGGGAGCTGCTGGTCCACCACTCCCTCCATCTGTTGGTCTGCTTGTGTTATCGTGTGACTTCACTTATTTAAAAGGATAGTCCGGATTCATTGAAGTTACACAATGACACAAACAAACTAACAGATCAAGGCACAGGTAGACCAGCAACTCCAACTCTCGTGTGTGAGGTAAAATTACTGATTTTGCCTGTGGAGTTTGGTTGGTTTGGAGGGTGCCATATTTGGCTGGTATAACAGCAGTTTCCCATCAGAAAAGGCTGTCTGACAGCAAAGTAGAGCCATAAAAATATTTTAAATATATGTACACTTAAACTGATATTGTGTTTTTTTTTTTAGGTGGGCATTTTTAAAGTGGCTAAAATACCTTTTGTCCACAGCAGTTCATTGTTTTGCTTCTGTGCTGGTGCTCCTCTCTGCCATCTACTGTTGGTGCACCTCTACAACCCCACATCAAATAATCCAAACTATCCCTTTAATGTATAAAGCACTGAATTAAGTAACTGCATAAGCCACAAGTAAGCTTTTGCTTTCTTCGAGGTAACTGTTAGAAGTGGAAGTGGAACTTTGATTCCCAGCAGTTGCTGTATGCAGAAATAATTAAATATTAAAACAATAAGAAAACATTTATGTTTTAATTACTGGTAGATTAATACATGTAGGCAATTAAAATTCATAAAGTTGTTTCTTGTTTTTTTTTTCCTCACAACAACATGAGTCTCACTTTGCACAGTGTAAGTGAATAGTCTCTGCAAGTCTTGTTGTCTGGCGTGTGGCCTATTTGACAGTCCCTCTTAGAGTCCACACGGAATTAGATTAATTTAAATCAGAAAAATAAGAGTGCAAAAAAAATGAGCGCTCAAGAGTTCAGCATCATCACAGAGCTTTATGAGGGCTGACACTTCTTTTGTGTTCATTATCAGGAAATCACCTCAGGGAGTCGTGTTGACTTTGCATGGTCTGAAATAGCTGTTAACAGTGGACTGCCCTGCGCTCGCTCGCTTCACTTCCACTTTGAGTATCTGGGGAGGCAAGGTGGAAATACCAAACGTAGGTTTTGCTGAGAAAAGCTAAACATAGCAAAGGAAATCAAGCCATTTGTTCACTTGGATGGTGTGTGCACGAAACAAAAGCTTGTGTTTTGTTTAAAAAAAGATGTGATTCCAGTGTGCAGTCTAGTATTGCACCTGCAGAAATAAGACAGAATGCATTCAAGTTTTTCGTTAGTTGTTGCTGAAAGCTCATTGTAGGAAATCAAACAGGAATTTAGTGGAATCTTTTCTCATTAACTTAACATAAATCTACATGTTTTATTTATCCAAGCTAATTAAACTAAAAATTTATTGTATGCAGAATGACTGAATGGCTGAGATCTTTCGGCAGACAGCACCGCGATAGTTTTTATTAGCCAGGAAGGGAGCATTTTTCTCAATTCAAGCAATAATGCGGAAAAAATTATATTCAGACAGTTTGACAGTTTTTTTAAAGATATGTAATGTTCTAATAACAAAAGGAAAAAACATCAGGTGAAAAATCACACAGGAATAACTTAATTAAACTTAACTTATAGAAATGAGATCTTCTAACTAGAAGTCTTTTGACTTGAAATGATGTTGAGTTCAATCAACTCATTAAATTAAACATGATCAGCAGACTTCCCAGCATGCATTGTTTGACAGAGACCCCTCTTTGTTATAGATTGAAGTAAAAAAAAAAAAAAAACACGTGAAATGTGCTGTGTCTCTAATACGTCTTAGAGGAATAATGTGCAATATTTTCTTTAAATACAATATATAGTATAGACTTCGATAAACATATGATCTCCTAAAAGAAAAATATGACAATATAAATATATAAAAATATACTTTTATGTCACTAGGGAAAGAGTAGATCTGTGGGGAGAAACTATTTGTTTTAATGTAAAGGCACAATATACTACATTTTAAAAAATGTATAGACTCAAAAACAACAAGTGTGTGGTTCTGTCTTTATCTGCAAGGAACCTGCTGTCTGCCTGTATTTTTTTTCTCATTATTTTGTTGTATTTAGGATAATTAACCAACCCAAAACGTCGGTATTTGACGTTCTGATACCTCTCTGGTGCGTTAAGGAACACTTTGGATAAATCCTATGATTCTGCCTTTTAAGATAAGTCATGGTTGCTTGTTTTCATGATAAAAATAACACCATGAACCAAGAAATTTAGTATTGAATTCCATTCAAATTTAGTAACTGCGAAAATAAAACTTCAAACTGAGAAAATAAAATGATTTTTAAAAAAGATTTGTCAGCGTGATTGAAAAGTTGTTGGTCCAACTCAATCTCTCAAGCTTATTGTTATACTTATGGGTATTATATGTTTCCTCGAGTACAACTGAATTTATATCAAATTTATTTGACTAGAAATGTTTTGAATCATTCCAAAATGACCTCAACTCGTCTTTTCAGATTCAGACAACTTAAAATTTTAAGGCAGCCTGGAGACTAACTTTGTCTTTAAAGGTAAAATCAGTTGTGCGAGCTGTTTGTAAACACACCAAAAAGATTGTTGATTGTTGAATCTCTTTCCTAGGATGTATGAAGCACATCCTGAGCACAGCAAAATCATGAGAAAACAAGGAAAAACAGGCAGAGGATGCAGACACCACCACACGCTTCTAGTGGGTCATAAGTGATGCTTTAAAAGAATTATGTAGGCCTGAGTCTATGTATTTTTTAAGGATAATTTTGCATATTTTACCTTTTAAGTGAACAACAAATAGTTTATTTTCACAGTGCTCTGGTTGCCCACAGATCTTTTCTTTCCGAGGGTGAAATAAAAACTAAAAGTATGTTTTTATTGTTATATTTTTCCTCCTGATTTAAAGGAAAATGTATTAACGTTATGTCACTGTTGGCATTAACAGCCCTGCTCACAGTTTATAGCAGCATTTCTATAGAGCACAGAACAATAGTAGATTCATTTACTTGGAGCGTGATGTTTCTTTCTGCAGTCCAAACCCTGACTGCATTGCCTCTCCCACATCTTTAAATGGATCCCATGAGTCTTCAGCTCTGTTGTTTCCATTATTCATTTCAAAACTTCCATGTAGCATGTAGAGGCTAGAGGGGTGAAAAATAATTTTGTGTCTGAAAAAAAAAAAAAAAAAAAAAAACTGATGTAGAGCAAAGTCACTGCTTTATGCAAAGTGTGCCATGCCTTGGGAGCATGTGAGCTGGCGTACTGTAGGAGGAGTGAGTGCCTGGGCAAAGGATGCGTGTGTGTGTGTGTGTGGGGTAAGTGTGTGTGTGTGTGCGTATTCCTGTCAGTCTGTCAGCTAGGCCTAATGTGGCTCCCTAGAGGTACCTGGGGGAGACCCATCTAGCACCCAGTCAGCCTCTGCTGGCGGCCAAGTGGTGACAACGGGTTCCCACAGAGAGAGGAAGTGTCATAGTATGTATGTAAACTAGTGACAGATGACTGGAGACATGTGGCCTGTAGACACTGGGCCTGAAAGTAAAGCAGTTTTTGCCTCTTCGACTTCCTTTCTCTGTCTCCCACTTGAGACTTCAGAGAGTGAGCATGAGGCTCCACAACAGCACGGAATACATTGACAACAAGTCAAAGATGTGAATAAAAAGGATGCAAATCATTTGGCATGAAAAGACACATGCTCTGCGCAAAGGTTTCGTTTCCCTTTGAAAGGCTGTAGCAAAGGAGTGAGGAGTTTTTAGTGTGCAGAGCTTCAGGCAGCTTTTCTAGGCCACAGGTCATGTGGGTCAGTGTTACACTCCCTGCAGCCTCACTTCAACCCTCGGTCTGGAAATAGAACATGCAACGTCACCCAGCCAGGAGGGAGGTAGATTCCAGACCTCAGTGGCCACGGGCTGCACATGTGGAATCTGCTCGTGTAGTTGACCCCAAACGTTTGAAACTCAGAACGCTCCCAGTAGGATATTGTTATTTCATGCATACCCAAATGAGCAAGGCTGTACGAATCGCCTTGCACAAAGTGGACCAGTGTACTTAGACTCTTCACTGTCGGCTGTTCGCAATTCATCAAGGGATCTCGCGCTAGCCAGAGGCAGATTTATTTAACAGTATGCACATAACCTGTAAGAGAGGCAAAACATAACAAATAAACTGTGGAGTAGTTGTGTTTTTTTATTGCATATTTCAGCCAGCAGGCCATTTGCCTATTTTCCTCTTTTAAGCGTTCATTGAAATGGACGGAAAGCTGGCACATGGTAGGTAGACATCCAACCAGTGTACAGTGAAGATTCAAGCCAGCTTTTTTTTTTAAAGATTTCATCCAAGTCTTGCAATTATAGCCCATAAAGCTCCTCTGATATTACGCTTACTATTGCTATTTTTGTCTCAAAAAGCAGTAAGAAATCTTGTTTAGCTCAACAGTTTATTTAATAGTGTTTCCAGGATATGATGACTAAATTTAAAACTACAACTCTACAGAAATTTGCATATAACATACAAAGTAGAAGTGTTTTCTATTAGAAAAATTATTTGGATGTTAATACTGTAGTTGGTTTTGCTTTTTGTAATTGTTTAAATTCACATTGTGATGGCCAGATTTCAAATCTGCAAAAATGGATTGCAGTTTGTGTTTAAAAGACACTAAAATGAATCATTATTTACTCCTACATGCTCGTCTACACTAATATTACCTGGAAAGACATGAAGAAATCAATAGCTTGATGCTGGGTGCAATGAAAGGTCACCAGTCTGAATGCTGGATGCAAACTTAAATTGAAAAACACAACTTTATGTGTAAATGTTTCTACCTTTTTATTCTACTGAGGAAAACTGATTTTTTTTTTCAAAATTTGTTTTATTCTTGATTTTAAGCATCTTTATGTAGCACTTGAGATATAAACTCACACTGGCTTTTGCATTTCTCTGTTTTTTCTTTTTTCTTTTTTCTTTCTCTTTTTTTGTTTTTAGTTCAGGCAATGCAGCACAGGATTCATAGGAGGGCCAGTCAGCATGTAGAATATATACACAAACACACATTTTTTGCAATGGTCTCTTAAAAGTGGTTAACACTTGTGACAAAGATATGTAACGGAGGCAGAATATTTAAAGGCATAATATGCAACATTTTTCTACAAAAATAAAAAAAAATTGACTCCTATAAATATTATCTCGTTCAGTCGTCCCTCATGAATTGTTTGGTGGTGTCTTTATCTGTAGAGACCCTGCTCTCTGCCTGTATTTACTTATTTTATCATGATTTTGAAATGCTCTAACAACATTGGTATTTGACTTCCTTGGAATGAGACTCAGCAATCAACTATTTTTCTGTTGTGTTTACAAAGAGCTCAGGCAGTCCTACTGATTCTACAACAGTTAACAGTTAGAAATAAAATAAAATGTATTGTCCAAAATCACTGAAACTGTGAACTTTCACCGGTATTTTTAATAATTATAAATAACTATAAATTAAAAAATGACAAAAAGAGCTAAATATATGTAGGCCTATAGTTGAAACCTGAAAAAAATTCAAATATACGTAGAATGCTGCCTATATAGCAAAACAATCTGCAGTCGTGCCAATACTGATATAGATTGATATATCTTTGATAGGCTAATAACAGGCTGATAATATTGGTTGGGCTCTAGTTAGGGTTGTAAGGATGTATTGATACACTTGAGTATCATGATGTTATTCTGTATTACAGATTCTCAAAAACACTGTATCATGATACATGCAGAGATTTGTGGCAGCGGTTCATTTTGTGCTCTGTAGCAGTGTTGATATCCATCACCACTGTTCCAATTTCATAAAAACAGAAAACTTCTTTAGCTCTTCTTTAGGCATACGTATGTTGGTGTGTTCTTTAAACTGAGACAGTTTTCCAAACACCGGATTTTAAAAATAGCAATATATCACCTTGCTTACAGCGGTGCTTCTCAACCTGGGGATCTTGTGACCCCCTTGGGGGTCCCAGATGGTTGTGGAGAATAAAATAAAATATTTTGGCAAGCAGTGGTATGAGAAGCAGGGAGCAGCTTGTTGGATTACATCACCTGTACCAGTCATATAAACTTAGTTACACCAACCTGATGTTTCTGGGGGGGGGGTTATGACTTTCTTACAGTGTTGCAATATATCACAATATATTTAATTTTAACCCCTGCATGTTTTGCCAATACGCAGACCTGATAGAGATGAAGAGTAATTCAAATATTCAGACAGAAGTATTATTTGCATTAAACACTTAAAGAGTGGCAGTATTTGATAATTAGAGTTTGAGTGCTGCAGTATTTTGTGTATAATAACATATGAGCATGTGTGGGTTGTGATAGTGAACACCTGGCCCTTTTCCTAACAGTGACCATTTGAGAGAAAGCCTCACGTCCAAGTGACACCTTCTGGTCCTACTTTCTGTCCAGGGGAGGTAAAATCTATCAGCACTGATGAGTTCGTGCTCCATCAAACATATCTGTGCCAAACTGTTTATTGTGAGCTGCAGTGGTGCTATTGTGCTATTCTCCAGTCCAAGTGGTGCAAAGAGCCAATTCACATTTGAGCAATGGCTGACCCTGGGTTGTGTATATTGATGAGTGGGATTTGTTTCTTAATGGAATTGTGTCTAATTAATTAGCTTTTAATTGGTTGAACTCTGAACATGCAAATGCAGCACAATGTAGTACAATCATTACTTTAAACTGCATAAAGAACTGCATGTTGGGGTCAACTTCATGAAATGTGTTTGTTGCGTCTTTTTTATTTTATTTTATTTTATTTTTTTTATTTTGCCGTGTAAAATTCCTGCAGACATGCCTGAGGACTGGATTTCTAACACCAGGAAGGTGTTAGTTAAACAAAGAGAATGTGGAAATATTTGAAATGCCTACCTCTCAATTTCTATTAATTATCTCATTTATTTTTTTTACAATTGCGTTGTGCCACAGATTAACCTTTTTTTTTTCTCTTTCCTTCATTTCATAATCTATTAAGGAATAGTCTGGAATCGTTTTCATTCTTGCTTTCTTGCCTCATTTCCATCAAAGCTCTGAACTCTTTGAAGGCTGCCACGCTCTCATCCACCTGCTTCACACAGTTGTCTTTAATAGACAACTCTGCCATTTATGCAAATTCAACTGATGAAATAATTAGTGTTGCCCTGCTACAACATGCGTATTTGTTAATCGTTTATATTTTGTGACGGTTAATTCTGCTAATGATTGGTCTATATTTCCTGTTTAGAATATTTTGTTTGGACCATAGCAACCACAAACAGCTCCTGCTGTTGATTGGTTGATTTTTTTTAGGACAGGACAGTAAGTTGCTTTAAATGATGCTGTTCAGCTTGAGACTACACTCATCTCTGACAATGTTATTGTGTTTACTGTCTTACCACGTTTTGTTTTGTGTCTTTGAAGTTTGCAAGGGTTTCGGTAACTGAAGAACAAGGACTGCAGCTTTGTTAAAGCTTGTTTCACTGCTGACACCATCACAGTAAATGGAAGAAATAGATCCCAGATTACAATAACAGTGATGCAAATAGCATTAAAATAATATGAAATATAGAATAATATGTGTTTTTTGTCATTTTTAAAGGCCCCATAGTGTGTTATTCTGCTATTAACATATGCAAATACATGCAAAAATGCATATCTGTATATTTTTATAATGAAGTTACATCCTTAATGTCATGTTAAATGGACAGAAAAATGATTAAATGTGAAGATACAGCCAATAATGTAAAACCTGGCAACAGTAACAGTTTTTAAGTCTGTGTAAAGGAAATTCTGAGATTTGTTTTTAAGTACATTATACTTGGAGTTAGACTGTTAAACCGTTTTTTTCTGGATGGGCCTGAAATCTGATCAAACAAATCAACAGTGTGCATTTATACAAAAAAACAAACAAACAAACAAACAAACAAAAAAACAGTAAAAAGTAAAAGTTACCAGTTTATTATTTGCTTTACCAAAAGTAAACTACT
>JAJHUR010096965.1:0-11058 GCA_027495735.1 Lutjanus campechanus
TGCCTGTGGAATAAAGGTGTTGTTTCTTTCAGTTAAGTTAACAATAAAGTTGTTAAATTAAACAAACTTCCATGATGTGAACAGCTAAGAGAGGAGCAGAGAGAGATTTATTAGAATAAAGACTAACATGTTTTGAAGGAAACCACACAAATGATAATAAAGCATGTGACACACGTGAAAGAGACTGTGTGTGTGTGTGTGTGTGTGTGTGTGTGTGTGTGTGTGTGTGTGTGTGTGTGTTTCAAGTGCTCTGATATTAACTCTGCTGTCCAAGGTGAGTTAGAGGGTCAATATGTGTTTGAGAGTCATTGAATATTGATTACAGAACAAGTGGTCTGACTCAGGTAAAACAAGTGTGTGTGTGTCCTCTCGTCTGATAGGAGGTCATTCAGTTCTCTTCTTTGTTGAAGGTTTTATGAATGAAAGAACAGAGATGAGGACAAAGACAAGGGAGGACAGATGAAAGGAAGGACGCACACGTCCAAACAAACATGTTTTATAAAATCAATCTCTCTTTTGACCTCTTACATTCTTTTTTCATTTCCATTTTATGCTATTTTATATTTCTACTCCTCTACAACTCAGAGAAAAATATTGTTTGTTGTACTCAACTACATTTGTCTGACAGCTTTATTTAGTTACTTTTCAAGAGTCATTAATGTTCTCAGCTTGTGAAACCATGTTCACAAATAATCTCACAGCCTGCAGTTGTATATCGCTTTTTGTGTGCATGTGCAAAAAATTCATGCACAAATAAAAGTTTTTGAATGTGTAATTATGTTTTGCAGCAGCAAAAATATTTTGTGCAGGTGAGAAAAACTTTTGTGCACAGATATAGATATATTTTGCTCAAAGGTTTTGTAGTTGTAGAAATGTTTTGTGCATTTATTTTATTTAAAATTTGTGTAGAAAAGTGAGGTTTCACAAAGTCTGAGAGAAGACGTAAAAGGTGTAACAAGACGAAAACAACGTAAAGGATGAAAATGGTGTCAGAGACATAACGAGAAGAAAACTATGTAAAAGATGTAACAAGCTGTAAAAGATGAAAACTCAAAAAAGTGACATAACATAATGCAACAATATGCAAAAGACAGAACAAGACGGAAAAACGAAAAATAAAAACATAAATGTGATTAAGTCCAAAGTGAGGCTGGATGTTGGATAAAAGGCTGCAGTGCGACGACTCGATTTGAAGACAAAATGTGTTTTTATTTAAAGATCTCTATCAGGCACTATAGTTATCATCGTTATCGTTAAAACACGGGCGAAGCGGCTACCTGGGTCACATGGTACACAGCTGAGGTTCAGAGGAGATGAAGGACAACAACACAGTGCAGAGTACAAAGGTGACAGAGAAAAGAAATAAAGGTGCTTCATACTACAATAATAATGATATTAATACATTAAAAGAAACACAGGTACATTTTCCTCCATGTGAGCCATCAGATGATGAGTTTTACAGTGTGGAACAACTAAAAATAATTAAAATCTCATTAAATAAAGGAAACATTTTCTGTCTCTGTGGTGAAGAAGCGAGATTCAGCGTTAAGTTGCTACTGCAGTTCACAGCTTAGCATATGGCTTCAGATAGAAAATCTAACATTATTCATCTGTGACAGAAAGACAACAACAGCTCATTAATTCTCATAAAAATACCATTAAATGCTACGGTAGAGCTACATTTTCTTTGGAGAGTACGGATGATTCAGGAAAGTTACAGAGAGGACAACAGGATGGCTTTTACTCAGTTTACACAGCTGAAACACACCGAAACCTCATTTAAACTGAAATATGAGCCATGTCAAAAAACAAAAACAAGTTAACAGCAGAAACAAATCTGATTCATCAAAGTTCATCTTTGTTTTATTTTTTTTCTGTCACTGATTTGTCAAATTTGCTGTTTTCAGAAAGGAACAGGTTTGTAATTTTGAACAAAAACTAAAAGGAAATAAATATCAGGAAAAAGAGTAAAACATTGGAGGATACAGGGACGAACAAAGCTACATCATGAAGCTACATCAGTAGTTCCTGCTCCCGCCTCTCTACATTCAGTCACACAACTCATCTGTTCTCAGGCTGAGGACCAGTCGTCACATCGGGCTGTGAAACGCAGATGAACTTTCTTTGGACGCTGGTGTTTGTGGCTAACTGAGCTGTTTGAAAACTTGGTCGAAACAAGGTCAAAAATTTACTTTTTTCTATCTTAAAGAGGGGGATTAGTTTGGAGCATCAGCAAAAACCTCTTTTCTACAAGCTTCTGGTGCAAACCAGAGAGATTCTCATCAGCACCACAACGATTACAAGAAAATATGTTGCGTCTCAGCTGCAACTTTTTGGCTCGCACAGGAATCTACCAGTGCAGAAATGGTGCACGTGAGAAACTTAGCTGAACTACATTTAGTGATAAGCAAAGTGTTTTTTGTCCAGAAGTTTCTGGTCTGCGCGGCAGATAGTTTTTTATGTGTGCAAGATTTTATTTCACGTGCACCAGATAGTTAAGTCATGCACACCAGATAATTTTTGATGATGTGCACCAATAGCTTCTCGTGTGTGCCAGATCGTTTGCTAATGTGCACCAGACAGTTTCTCATGTGCACCTGATAGTTTTTCGTGTTCCCCATGATTGTTTCTCATGTGTGAGTTTTTGCTTCCCCTGGGGGTCAAGGAAGCTTTCGTTTGAATTAGAATTTGATGGATTTGAAGCTCTGTGTGTAAAACAAGGTGATTCATCATGATTGTGAGTGTATTTATGTTTTACAGAAAAATCTATTTGAAAAACTTTGCTAAAGTGACTCAGAATTATGCAATTTGAAAACACTGCTTCCTGCACATTATATGTCTAGGGGAGAAATAAATATAGAATGTTTTACATTCATAGTTTGTTTTCAGTTAAAATTTGCTAAAGACAAGTTAAAACTGGGGTTTCTACTCCTGCTCAGGTCAAACTCAAACATTTACCACAAATCAACAACACAAATCTGAGACATACAAATATCTACACAGGACAAACTTTCCCTTGAGGAGCTGCGTTAACAAAATGTGCTACAGCAACATTCAAGTTTACCATAAAACACAGTCCCACAGCTGAACCTGAGGAGGAAAAGATGTATTTACAACAACAGTCGGTTCACACAGAGAACAGAAGCAGACTGACGTTTGGCTGTTTCACTTTTCATTGGCAGCGACATCGCTCGTCCTTGTGGCTGTTGCTAAGCAACATGTAGGTAATTTATAGACTGTTGGATTGTTGGCGGTAGGATTTTGGAGACAACACTTGAAGATCAAAAACTCCCTCTGATAAAGGATGAATCATGTTTGGTGATAGCAGATCTATTGTTAACTCTGCTGCGTGGTCATTTAATGACTTTTCTGCCACAAATTCAGCTTTTGAAAGTTACTGTACTCAACAATAATTCAACTTTTTCCAAGTGCTGCTTCCCTTGAAACGAGTTTGAACGTGTCGAATCACGAAAGAAGAAGACAGATTACACAGGAATCGAGAAAATGATACTGGATTCTTGGCCAAACTCCTCACACTCATCTCTCCCGGTTTCACTAAACAAAACACTGAAAGATAATCCTGACATGCCGCCTTACTGACTCCCAGCACCACTGTTCACAGAAAGACGTATAACCTGAAGGCCCATCGCTCTGTAAATACATCATCTCCGTGCAGCTGCTAACCCTAAACCATCTGACAACTCAGGTGACATGGACGTGCAGCAACTGAAGTAAAACTCATTGGAAACATTGGAAATTTGTCTGAGACAGTTAAATTGCTTCCAAGTTTGTTTGGTGTAAGGCCAGAAAGCCAGAAAACCCATCGAGGGCAAAACCCCTGCTGATTCAGCACCATGGACCGGACCGGCAGTCACTGAGCTAACAACTGCAGAGAGAGTCGGTATTTCAGTTGTAATGGGCCTTTACAGCGATGCCCTTTTTTTTCCGGGATAATGGGCAAACAGGCATTTGGTCCAAAGGGACATTTTTCAGATCAGGGGGTATCAGAATAATGGGTCATTGGAACAATGGGTGTTTGTTTTACAGGCTGTTGGACAAGTAGACTTTTGGTACAGTGGGACATTTTTATGACTATTGGGGCCGTAGAAACAACAGGCGTTTATATTTTCAGGATGATGGGCTGTCAGACACATGGGATTTGGGATTTCGGTCTAGTGGTACATTTTTTGAACTATTGGGATTTAGGAACAATGGGCCATAGGAAAATTGGCATTCGTTTTTGGGATAATGGCTGTTGGACCCATGGGATTTTGGTTCAATGGGACATTTTTCTGACTATAAGTGTTTCGGAATAATGGGCTGTAAGAACAGTTGGCATTTATTTTCAGGATAATGGGCTGTCAGACACACTGGAGTCTGGTCCAACGGGACATTAGATGGACTACTGGGCTTTTGGAAAATGGGCCGTAGGGGCAATGGGTATTTGTTTTGGGCATAACAGGCTTTCGGACAAATGAACTTTGTTTCAAAAGGGATATTTTTCTGACTATTGAGGTTTCAGAATAATGGGCTGTAGGAACAATGGGCGTTTTTTTCTGGATAGTGGGCTGTCGGACACATGGACTTCGGGTCCAGTGGGACATTTTTCAGACTATTGAGGTTTCGGAAGAATGGGTTGTACAGTAGGAACGATGGGCAATCTCTCATTTTTGCAGATCAGATCACAAATCTGAGTGCAATCTGTTGTGGTTTTGGGGCTTGATATAAATCAGGGTTGGCCCTCCTCCAGTCCAGAAGGAGGTAGCGATCCACCTAAAGTTTAGTAACTCACAAAAACACCAGAAGAAGAAAAAAATTCTGTACTTCACTTACAACAACAGCAGTTTAGCTAGAGTTAGTGAACAACCAATAAACTGTGAAGCCAGTTTAGAGCCATTTATTTTTTCCACTTTGCTTTAATGAGACCGAGAACAAATGGCTCATTTAAGTGAAACTTTAGCTGCTCTTATCACAAGCACAGCGGAGGCTGATATCCATCTTTAAAGCTTCTTGGATGCAGTTACACTTTGCTTTTTTGAGATGAAACAGCTCTCCAATCCAGCCAAGACACATGGAGTGACTCAGTGTAAATGGGGTCAAAAGCATCCAACTTTAGTCACATGGTCTAGATTTTGTCCTCATTACTGCTTGAGGCAACATTTGAAAGGCCTCTGGGCAGCAGCCATGTGTTGTTTTTATGTCCTCTTCCCCGGTGTTTACTGAGCAACATCACGTCTGTTTAACATTCAGTGATCACACTATAGCTTTGCTGCAACATCCTCTCATTATCTTCCTAATTAGGTTCAAAGACTTGATTGATGCTGGTTGTTTAGAGGCTTGTTGGTTGCCTTTTGGTGGGAGGACTGCACGGATTAAGACTGGTTTCATCTCCAAATTGTTCGCCCCTGACTGATTTTACAATTTCTGTCAGATTAGCTGGTATCAATTAAAGTCAGACTGTTAGAAACAAAACAGACAGAACAAACTGAGCACATCTTTTAGCTATCTGAGGGTCCAAATTATTCTTTATCCTTTGTACTTCCTGTTGATAATAGAATTGGGGAGCGTATCTATGTTCTCAGGGTCCTAAGCTCCTAAAGTCCTGTGTTATATGTCAACCTCTAAATCTAACCCTACCTCTAACCCATTATGTGCTATATAGAGGTGGGGAACTGATCTGCTTAATAAATCTGGGAGCATAGAACCCTGGGATCACAGGACCTTGAGAACACAGGACCCTAGAGGAGCAGATATGTGCAGTTAGGGAACACAGAACCTTGAGATCATTTGTCATAAGACTTTGGGGACATAAAACCATGGGAACACAGGACCTTTGGAACATACGACCCTGGGACAATAGGGCCTTGAGAACATAGGGCACTTTGTCATGTTTCTATTTTGTGCCATATAAATCTGGGGAACAGAGGACGTTTGGAACGTGGGATGTGAGGAACATAGCTCCCTGGGAACCTAGGACTCTGAGGACATAGGTCCTTGGGAACATGGACCCTTGGAATTGCAGAACACTGGGAACACAAGACCTTGGGAACATAGGAATGACCTGCACAGTAACACAGTAACACTGCCTTTTGCTTTTTTTGAATCAACATTTGGACTTTTGGTCTAATGGGACATTTTTCAGACAACTGGGGTTTCAGAATAACGGCCCATACGGCCCCAAATGGACATTTGTTTTTCAGATTATGGTTGTTGAACAAATAGACTTTCAGTCCAATGGGACATTTTCTGGACAATTGGAGTTTTCGGAGTAATGGTAATAACACTGACAGGAAATTTTGCCAGTAACATCACTGAGGTTGTGTCCGCTGTGCTCCCAGTCTAACCACCCCCATTAGGGCCTGTGGTTTGTTCCTGCTCTCTGCAAACACCTCCACGGTTCAAAGAGCTCTCACATCATTAAGCAGGAGGCGTTTGGAGTCCCAGAAGCAACAGGAGCCACTAATGGGCCCTCTAATGAGTCAACAGTGTATTTCAATACATAAATAAATGATAAAGTAGGTTCAATTATTCAAATTTACCTCCAGTAAAATTGATTTAAAAATGTATCCCCCATTTATTGTTTCATCTTTGACCTCCTCACTTTTACAGTTTTACTTGCAGCTATTTTTATTTTATTTTTCATTTTGTTTGTCTTAACAAAGTACATTTAATCAGTGACGCCGGTGTGATTTAAAAATCAGGGTTTAGCTGAGTACTTTTCCACCGCTGGTTAAATGACGATAAAAGAAGAAATAAAAAGACCCGATAATTATGACACATATCATCTGACCACAGCGTCCCTGGTTTGATCCAAGTTTTCAGTTGTGCTCCGGATGGGTGGGGTGATTCCCTCTGTTTTTTTCAGCACGCAGCCAACAAGGTATTTTGTTTTATTTGTCTGTATTTCACTTTGTAAAATGTTATTTTTACTGCTATGTTTTTTCAGTTTAATTTAACTTAGGTCAAATAAAGGCAAAATACCCCCAAAAATCTGAGAAATATTGGACTGTAGCAACAGTAGGACAGGGAGGCTTGAACGGCAGCAGAGATTAGAGAAGAAGAGAAGAAGAAGTTGTAAAGTTGACATTAGAAACGGGAGTTTGTGGATAAGAAACTGACAAATAACAAATGAATTGTTGTTTGACTCACTCATTCTTCAGATCGTACTATCAAACTGCGATAATAGACACTCATTTATCTCTCAGTATGTAATATAAACCCAAGAATCCCTTAATGAAAGATTGCACTGAGTCATAGGAGCTAGAAGAACAGCGGTTAGCCTGAAGAGATGTTGAAGAGGACTTTGGCTCTCTATTGATTAACAGTTATGGCTACTGGGACTCAAAGGGAAAACTACATTAATAGAAGAGCTACAGTTAAGAGCAGTAGAGTTCCACGTGTCAGTCCTTCAGTTTGAAGTGTGGCTCACTTTTCCTGACTCATAATTCTTTGTACCATCCATCACAGCACTGTTGTCATCGTAATGACTCCCCGTAAGGACTCGAGCACAGAGGAAATCCTGATTATGATCAGAAGATTCGACTCAGCAGCGTCCAGGAGTCGCCACTGATCCAGTTTGTTGAGTTAAAACCAGAAGAAAGGTGCTGAAATCTGTAGGCAACAGGGTGGATTTCCCATCATCCTCTTTTCATGTTCTGGTTCCCACTTTTCTGATCATACAAACCACCGCAGACAGCAGCGAGCTGTCGGTGGCGTCCTCAGTCGACTCCGCCCAGCAGCATGTCAGCATCCTCAAGGGATTAAATTTCATGATGCGAAAAACCATTTCCTCTTAATGTTCTCGATCGCGGCGTCGCACCGGCACCGCGAACAGCGGTAGGGTCCTCGTTGGTGACGACAACTCGGGGTCAGAGTTCGTCGAGAGGGGGTCTTCGGCCTTGGTGCAGCGGCGGTCTGAGGCGGTGGACAGGTCTTGGCACACTTCGTAGGAGCACTTCCTCTTCTGGAGAGCCTCCGCCCGAACGGCCAGGGAGCGCGCGCACACCGTCAGGAGCACGATGAGCGTGCCCAGCAGGAGCGACACCATTGGCCAGAGGACACAGTGCAGCAGGACGCTGGTGTCATGGGAACGGCGCCACAGCACGTCGTCTGGCCTGAAATCACAACAAGGAGACAAAATTAAAAAAACAATAAAAAACTGTAAATGCAGAATTTGAACATCGGACCTTTGGAATATAGGTCCTCCTCTGGGAACCCTGGGAACATAAGACCTTGCCAACATAGGACCTTAGGAACATGTAACCCAGGGAACATAGGACCCTGGGAACTTTGGACTTTGGGAACACAGGACCCTGGGAACATAGGACCTTGGGAACATGTGACCCAGGGAACACAGGATCCTAGGAACATACTGTAGATCCTTGGGAACATAGGACCCACAGGACTTTTGACTTTATTTTCTAAAATAATCTGTAACTCTTTACCTCTTTGAATTAACTTTATTATCCCTTAAACTTGATTTTGGTGCTCACACACTGGCCGAAACACCACTTATCTACAGTATGAATGACAAAACTCAGGTTAAACTGGTCAATTACATTACTGTGAGGGCTGTTTCTACCCCCTGCACCCTCTGGATACGGTCCTGTGTCTGCTAAAAAGTTTATACAGTTAAAGGAAAGGCCAAGTAAAACTAATACTACAGAAGTTTTTGGGTATGACCTTTATTTCACCTCTTAACTAACCCCATACATCAAGGGACTGTGTTTCCTCCCCTTAACAAACCTTCTGAGTGCTCCAGTTCTTTTTTTCCCTCTAAAATACAAAATAAGAGCTTATCTGTAGCATCAACAGGGTCCCACTGGACCCTCATTTATGAAGCAGAGTTTCCTCGCTCTGCTCCTCCTGGTGCAGAGATAAAAATAAAACCACCC
This sequence comes from Lutjanus campechanus, assembly GCA_027495735.1. NCBI lineage: Eukaryota > Metazoa > Chordata > Actinopteri > Lutjaniformes > Lutjanidae > Lutjanus > Lutjanus campechanus. The sequence goes on from JAJHUR010096965.1 coordinate 8,895, forward strand.
AAGGTCACAGGTAAGTATCGTCTGTGAATAATAGGAGGATTAAGCTGACACGCTAAAGGAGATCCCAGTTTTTCTCCACCTCATCAATTTTCAGTCGCAGCATAAAAAAAAAAGGACGACATAACCTGAACGCATCGTTGACAATCTACAGATAAATCCCTTTATACTTCACACGTAGCTGCAGGTTACAGTAGAGGCTTCATTAGAGGAAACCTTCAGTTTCAAAGAGGATACTGAGCATTAATCATCTCGCTGTATCTTTATATAAGTGTTTGTTTTGGTGCAAAGTCCAAAAAGAAGAAAAAGGTGAAGTTAAGTACCACAAATCTGTGGTTAAGAACCACACTTGGCTAAGTGTTAGTTTAATTTAAGCTCTCCAATGAAGACTTTGTCATCTGGAATGAACTGGACTTTTATTACCAGAACCACAGACTCCTGAAATGATTCCTTAAATTGTGACGTTCTACATCCAGTTAGACTTTCAAAATAAAGGCACAAAACTACCTGGTTAGGTTTAGTAAAAAAAGATAAGTGTGTCAGTTTGCACATTTGTGGCCCTTTCTGACAGTTTCTGCGTTGGAGCTAGCCGAGCTAATGGTAGCAGCTCAGAGAGGCTGAGAAACTCTGTGGTGTGTCTGTGGAGCGTCAGTGCTGCTGTTTCTCATCGTCAAGGGAGCGAATGAAATCTGGTGGAGCTTCTACAGTCGTCAAAAGCACCAAAACGTGAAAATAGTAAGTAGAGGGTTAACAAAAACTAGCATAAACTCCTGTGAATGATGAGTCTCGATCAGGATATATTTGAAAATAAGTCCTGTTTCACAGAGCCCCACTCAGTCAACTCTGATTACGTTTTTAAATATAAATCTCATGAAGCAGAGCAGTCCAAAAGAGTCAACTCGATCTCAGCAGTGGCCTTGCAGGGTTCAGAATGATTTAAAACAGTGGAGCCATGTTCAACTCATGAGATGCAGGTTTTTAAAAATGTATTTAATGTCCAGTAAAACTGTTGTTTTAACGCCTTTCCTTGTCATCTGTGATGTGAAAACATCAGAGTGTGGAGTGTGAGTGTCTGGTGCAGCTGAAACACGGCCCTTGTTTGCATAATTTCCCCACGATGCATTGCTGGGAGTAATTTATTGTTGTGTGCTGGGTGCAATTTGTGAAAAAAAACAACATTTTTATTCAGTGGGGCCATAGATTATGAAGCCTGTTGGTGTAAAGTAACATTTACAGAATAATTAGGAACCTTAAGAAAACAGTTCAGGAACTGTGACTTAAACTCTGCATTTGCAGGAATATTTTTAATCCATTTAAAGAAACTTTAGTAAGTGAAGTAGAGCGATATTTATGCCTTTTGCTTTCCTCATGCGGACACACAGGTGATGTAATAAAATACAGAACGGAACAAAAGGTTAAATACTAATCAAACATGCCAGAATTAAATCCCCCTTTCCAGAAGTTACGCTTTTTACTGGATTCTACAAGAACAGGATCAGGGACCAGAAATACTAGTCGGTTAAACTATTTATCAACATTTTATTCATGCATAATACCAGCCACTAGTCGGGGCTGCAGCCCAATCAAACAACAGCCCCTCTCGCCGCACGCCGTCAGGCAACCTCGGATGTTTTTTATCAGCAAAGTCAGACAGATGACAGCTCGTAAAACCAGCGTGGTCTGACAGTGTTTTAATCTAGAAAATGGTAATAAACTGATATATAACCACTAGACTGGAGCAACATGTGACCACATACAGCAGAGACACGGACGTTAACCTGCAAGCAGAGCAGCTGCTGCTAGCACTGCTAACAGCTAACGTCAGCTCCGGGTCGTTTACCCGCTGACACTGTGATCCTCTTCGGTCTGAAAAGTTGAAGCATAATGAGTTGTTGTCATGTTTTGTTGGTTAATGTGTAAAGTTTGTATTGCATGTTGCAAAGTGTCACATTTCAGCTGCATTGAAAATACGATTTAGCGTTTGTAGACTGTGATTAACGGCTTCAAATGGCTCTTAATACACACTGTTTTTTCAGACAGTGTTTGAGATGATCAATTAATAAATTCTGCTCAATTTGAACTGCTTTCTGAGTGTTTTCTTACTGTCAGACTACTCGTCTGGTCTGAATTCAATTTAGCATTTAATCACCAGGGAAATTAGTCACCA
>JAJHUR010096966.1:0-11179 GCA_027495735.1 Lutjanus campechanus
TTATATGGCTGCATGTAAACAGGAACATTAGAGGAATATTGGTTTGCAATTGGCCATGTAAACAGCCAAGTATGATTATTTGCCTTTTTTCAGAAGAAGGGCACAGACAAGAATATTTTGTGCATGTACATTAGCTGGCTGGCTGGAAGTTGAGAGAGAAGAGCCTGCAGGCACTCGGGAGAAAGCAGCTTTTAAACCTGCAGCTGTCAGGGCGGCACCAATCAGCTTCCTGGAATCACCTGCACACTCATTCACTCAATCATTTCCTCGGCCAATCAGAGAGGCTCCACCTGCAGCCAATTATACATAAAGCCAACACAGAGGGGGGAGAGAGGGAGAGAGAGAGATCCACACACAGAAAGAGGATAGAGCACAAAATAAAACTATGAATACAACTGTATGTTGTCCAAAAACACACAAAAAACAACAAGCACAGAGTTGGTTTTGGAGCGCTTCCTCTGGCAGGACATGAAACTGTTCCAGGCTGTAACATTATCGGTCATCAGATGAATCCTGCACCGGACCTCAGAACAATATTACTGTTGCCCAGTTTTTTTAAAATCATAATTTCATACAGTTTCATAACAGTTTTATGGCTACAGCTATAAAGGTTCCCCCCACCTCCTTAATATATTATCCACTCCAACAATAACATACAGAATATGAATGAGTACACCATATCTACACTTTTTACACGATGTAATGTCCCAAAGATTTTTTTTTGTAAACCAGATATCATAATTTCAAAATAAATGAGACATCACAGCATCTGGACTGGTTTTGCTTAAAGGCACAGCATTTACTTTCTGCCACTATAACTTGGTCTCAAATTAAAGCAATAACAACAGACAGGTTGATGATGTTTTGAATTACGGGGGATCATGGGAGTGAAAGATCAGTCAATTTACTAACTAATTATTTGACAGAAATTATTTTATAACTATTTTTTTCATGACTGGAACCATAAAATGTCCATTATTCTAGTAACTTTAATTAATGTTTTGGACAAAACAAATATTGTGTAAGGTGTTACTTTTGGCTCTGGGTCACTGTGACTTCATTTCTCAATATTTTCAGAATTTTTACAAACAATCAATCAATTAATGTAGAAAATAATCAGCAGATTAATCCATGATGAAATTAATCATTAGTTGCAGTCCCGTATAAAATAGTTAATGCATGAGAAATAATCTAACGATATGATATATAATAGTGTAACTGTCGCAGGTGACATTTTTATGCACTGAGTTAATACTTAACTTAATACTACACGGATCTGAATATTTCCTCCACCACTGGTTGACAGATCTGCTTAGCTGTGTTATGCATGAGACGGTGTGTACATGTGCAACAAGTACACACACACACACACACACACACACACACAGAGTGAGTGCACTGCAGCACATTAACTTTCTGTGGACAGAGAGGGGTAAGAGGCACAAGGCTCCTCCCTGAGAGTTTGTGAAAACATTCCAGCAAAGTGAGGGCAGTCAAAGAATTGGAAACTCTCAGAGCGGCCTCTTACTCTCTCTCTATCCTTCTCACCTCTCTGCACATGTAGTCACACTGTGTACAAGTCTTTACAGGCTGACTGAAGCTCTGAGGACAGCTCTGCAGGGGGACACGTCAAGGAGGGAAACCTGAGGAATCCTCTAAAAAGCTGGACAGACAAAGAAACTCAGCTGTCCCATTGATCGGCTCACAATGAAGCCGCTGTTTGTCCTCCTTGTTTCCACTGCCTGGACTTTGACTGGAGCCCAGTATTACTACCAGGGGCTGATGGATTATCTGGAGAACAGGTTGTTGGCTATTGAGGTAAGAAGCAATAACCCTTTAAATGAATGATAATTGATCAAGACTCTTGTTGTGTGTGTGTCATGTGTTAAAATACAAGCACAGATCACTCTGGTCATCAATAAAACATTAGAAAATTGATATTTTTGAGTTCCTGATTGCCTCTTTCTCCTCCTTTAATGTGCATTTTCACTAATGCAGTCCAATTAATGCAATGTCTGCCCAGCTCATCAACTGTGCAGGGGCCTCTGGGGGAATCAGTTGATGCACGCAACACTCAGTTTCTGTCCAACAACATTACAATTTCTGCAGCGTTTTAAGACAATGACACTTTGCTCAACCTTTGCTGCCATGGCATCAAACATCCCGGCAGCCTAATAGAAAGATGTGTTCTACAAAGGTAGAATTAAGCTGTATTACAACAAAGTGCTGGAGGGAAGGATTGAAACACTGAGAGACCAGTTTTATAAGACAGCAAAGTTTGTGCAAGGGAAGACTTTTGTTAGCTTAAGGTGAACGTGAAATGAAATGCAGGATTACATGTCTGGATACTTCAGGGAGTCATTTCAGCAAACTCTGATTTAAATAATTCCTTTAATGCATTCTTTTGGAGTACATTTTCAGAAATGGAATTTTTCCTTTTCATCCAGCCGTGTGGCTGCAAACCAGAAATGACAATCTCCTAACCGTTATCCACATGAAATGAATTGTCTATTTACAGCTAAACCTGTCTCTCTTCTTCGTCCCTCCTGTGGCTTCCCTCCAGTCTCGGCTCCAATATGCTGGCTCAACTTCTGCATTGATGTGAACATGGCGATTCATCAGCAAATTTTTCATTGAGCTTTCATTTCCATTTGACCACAGGCCCACAGCAAGCAAGGCGAGATAATGAAACTCGTGGTGCACGAGACGGTGGAGGAGCCGTCAGTTATTACATCTCGCTCTGAATAATTTACCTGTCACCTGGTGTCAATCACTACACCGAAAAACTCGCCGCTGTTTTCCATTTGGCGATGGTGATAAAGCTTTGATTGAAACGTTTTACTGTCTTGAGATTTATTGTTGTGGGAAACAAGACTGGAGGTGATATAAGTACCAGCATGCTCACATGGTGATGCTTTGCCAGTACAACTGTAGCGCTCACGCTCCTGGTTTTGGTAACACGCTGCCATTTGCTAATTAGCGCTGAATGCAATACAGCTGAGGCTGACGTGAAGGTCATAAACTTAAACCTGCAGTGACTGATTTTGTTTTGGACACTTGGACAATAGAAACACAGTTGTGAGCTGCGAACACAACAGTGACATATCATCCAGTTTAAGGGGCAACTCCTTCTGCTTTCTTTTGCTTGTTTTTTTCATGTATACTCCCACTCAGAAACAATTTAACTGCCATGAAATTTTATACAGACATTCATGCCCCCCCTTAGGATGATTTGTAACAGCTTTGGTGATTTTGTGAGCAGCATTTGTATTACACAGAACAATGTGTTTCAGCACGTTGTCTTCATCAGGTTGATCCATCAGCACGCTGTAAACATAATTTGGTGATTTGGCGATCCCCTAACTTCTTTTTTTAATCTATCCCCACCAGCAGGTTAAAATTGCAATTTGGTTTATGATCAAACACCTGCAAAACTAATAAAAGAAAAAAACTAATAACACTTATATCTGCCTCAGCTGTACTTTGTGTTTAGTGTCAATTAGTGTTACCATGCTGATGCCCACTGAACTAAATAAAACCTGCTAAACATCAGCATTGTTTTCGTGGTTATGTTAGCACACTGACCTTAGCATTGCTGTGCAAGCTCACAGAGCCGCTAGCATGACTCTATTATATATAATGTACTCTTATTTATATGTCACCTATATCCCATGGTCCAACAAATATTTATATATCGGTTGATGAAATGATTTCTTGCTTATGACACAGCAGATTGTGGAAGACAAATGCATCTGTTCACCGGAGCGAGCAGAGTGGAGTGTTTGTGGGGAACCGGTCACACTGTACCAAAGACACAGTTTCATAACTTTATTCGCTGATTTGGAGGAAACTGGATAATATTTTATGAAGAAAACATTTTCTGGTTTCCCCTCTGATGTCTTCAGGCTTCTGAGCTTCAACTCGGTTATTTGATTGGACAGTTTACTGATGGACAGATGGCCTCGGCTTTACTTATCGCTAAAGAAGCAAACCCCAACAGTTAGCTGCTGTTAGATGTCAACAGAACCGGGCCCAGCAGCGTCCCGGTGAACACAACCGGTCACCAGGATGAACACAACCTCCGAGACTGAAAGGAAATACAGCACTGAGGTTGTACTGGGGTGGTTATCTTGCAGAGTTTTGAGGTAGTTACCGGTTAACTAAGTTAATTTAGCTTGTTTAGTCCTGCTAACTACCATGAGCTTGGTTAACCCCAGGCTCCTGGGAGTCAAACTCAGTCGCACTGTAACACAAATAATGATTTGCTATTGTAAATGTGAATCAGTGTCTGCAAAAAGTCCCTCCCTTACTGAATGTTTTACAGGAAACACGTAAGCAATAACCACTCTGCTGACTGTTTCATGGGAACTTTAACTTCCGGCTAATCCAACAATGAGCAAAAACGTGGGGCTGGAGTGGAGCTGAGGCAGCTGAATGAAGCAGCTACACAGTGGCCAGCCATCTGTGAGGATAGCTTAATTACAAAGCAACATATCTGAAGTTTCTCAGAATTTACCAGCAAATTACTCTCAAATTTCATGGTAAGTATGCATGAAAATGACACTCGTGAATTATCACATACTTATCATGACATTTGGAGGTAATTTGTGGGTAATTTTCAAATATGTTACTTGGTAATAACCACATATCTACCATGAAATTATAGGACCTGGAAATTTAAGTGTTATTGGAAAATTTGCTTTTGAACCAGGCTGTAAACATGTTGGTTTCTGCTGTAAATTTGGGGTCGTTGGGTACTGATTTGGTTTTGAAGCCAGCTTCGAGTGGCTGATCAAGGAATTGCAGTTTTTGGTACTTCATACTGGCTTTCACTTTTCAGCCCCAGAGCTTGCCACTTGGTAAAAACCAAGGGGAAAAAAAACTCCTAACACTCGTTTTGTTCTGCCCATGTCTGGTAGGACCGAATGCAGTTTTGGCATGAACAGACGCATCGGTACCACACAGAGCTGCAGGACTTCAAAAAGCTCACTGCTGAGGCCATGGATGGGCTGAAGAACGAGCACAGCGTGCTGTTCAAAGACCTGGGAGGAGCTGCGGTCAGAGTGGACCGGGTGGAGCGGGAGATGGACTATGTGGAGACCCAGACTTCCCCTCGGGCGTGTGCGAATAAAGCAGACAAGGTGTTGGAGCAGGGAGCCTGGGGGCTGGAGCAGAGCAGAGGAGAGGAAGAGGAGGAAGAGGACTGGCAGGAGGTGTACTCCAAAGTCTCTGGTGAGCTGCAGGAAAGTACACACACATCTCGGCCAAACGTCCTCTGCGGGATGGCTGCCTTTGATCTCCCATTTTCATTCATAACACGTCAGTACCTATAGGATGTATAGGTTGCATCCATGTATAGTCTAATTTAGTATTACACACCACACCAGACATTATACCACCTCTTCTGCAGACTTGCTGTCTTGGAAAAGCCATGCCACTGGAAAATGGGAAACAAACAGGCTGCTGTTACAAGTCATTTAACGGAGTGCTTTGAGTCAGTGGGCAGTCATGTTTTCCAGGAGAAATGTGGCTTGATGCAAGTCATTTATTTCAGCAGAGCTACTCCCCTGTTTGCGCCGTTTGAACACAGCATTTGTCTTGATAATCTTCAGATCCCAGGGCGTGCTGCTACAAACAATGCAGAGATATAACTGCTGCACTGAGTCATTTACTCTGGTTACACAGGGACTTATAACCCTTTTAAAGCACGAGGTGGAAAGTTGAGAAATCACATTTTAATTCCATGAAACACATCAGAGGTTATATTGGCAGATTTTGCTGAAAGTGCACATGAAGCAAATGAGCTATCTTTATGCACTAAAGGGTTACTTCTGATTTTTTTTTTTAAAGTGGGCTTGTCTGAGGTGCTTATCTATAGTGAGTGTATTACTGTACTGATGATGGATGGTGGTTGAAACGCTTCTAGTTTTGAGAAGCCAGTGTAGGAAGCTAAGCTGCTGTGGACAGGGTCAGCAGCAAAAGGTATTTTAACCACTTAGTCCACCTAAAAGAAAAAAAAAATCAATATTACTTCACGTGCCTGCTATATTTACAATATTTTCAGCACAGCCTTTTCTAATGTGAAAGTACCATTATTAAAGTCAATATCGCTCTCTCCAAGCCAACCAAACTCCAGAGGCAAAATCAGTAATTTTACGCTGAAGGACGCTGAAGTTGCTGGACTACCAATTTCTCAATCGCAAAAACACATAAAATAACAGATCGAGGCAGTGGGAGATGTGTGATTCCTGTGGTCTGTGAGGTAAAATTGTTGTTTTTGCCTATGGAGATTGGTTGATATGGAGAGAGTGACATCTGGCGTATGTAACAGCCAACGCATCCTCATACCTAAACGACACAATAGGTGGATTGTCAGTTACTCCCAAAACACTATACAGTATAACTGGTGGAGAGCACCGGCAGCGACAGACTCACCGGAAGTCATGTAACATAATTCACGTGACATTACATTCGTGTTTAACAGTGTAAAATGGGCAATTTGGTGAGGTTTAGGCAATAAAACTACGTGGTTAGGGTTAAGAAAAGATTAAGATTTGGGTTACAGAAGTGACACTAAGGACGTCACGTCCATAACGACATTTTAAGTTACTCAAAACTTTAAATAGCTCTTTGTTTACTGTTTGTTTCACAAAGGAATCAAACTCCAGTCTCCTGGGTGAAAGTCCTGTGTTTGTTCCACCTTATCTACCCCACTTCCTTCAAATGCAGACTCTCATTCTTTATGATTCTCCTGTCGTGCTTATTATGTCCACTAGGGGGCGGAACCTAAAAATAAACAGACATGTCAGTCGGAATAAGCTGCTTGCACTTTGCACAAAACACATGTTTTTCCGGTTAGGACGGGCTGGCAGTTTCCTGTCAGTAAAGGCTGTCTGATGACAAGGTAAAGTGGTGAAAATATTCTGAATATAGTGTACACTTGTACGCTATATACCTTTTTAAAGTGTCTGTTGCTGCCCTGACCACAGCAGTACGCTGCTTAGCTTCCATGCTGGTGTTTCTGTCTGCTTCTCCCAACTGAGGGTGTGTCCTACACTGACCATGGATGAGTACCTCATACAATCCCACATTAAATAATCCAAACTATTCCTTTAAGTGGTTCCAAAAGCTAAATGCCATAAGCACCATTCAAATAGACTATTCATACAGTAAAAAGCAAATGAAAACATATTGATTTCTTTATTATTCTTGCTGACTTAATAAGACAATCAATAACACATAAATCCAAGAATTATGTAGTAATATCATAAACGCTCGGCTCAGAATCAGTCATGCCCTGCATAATCAAGGCAGATTTCTCTCACTCATATGCTCAAACACAAATTGGATGATAGTAAAAATGCAGGGCAAGGGCTTCTCTATTAGTTTCTGTGTGTCAAATCTCCGGTTCAATCTGGAGCCTTGTCTCTGCAGAGGAGGAGGGACAGGAAGCTTCCCTGAAGCTCATGTTCGGAGGAGTGAGCTCTGCACACAGTGAGCCATTGTTAACGTCTGTGAACTGACCCAAAGTGAACTTCACTGCATTGTAGGGACCCATTTCAGATTTGTAAGCATAATGCTAATTTCGCCCCAGGACACATTAGGACAGGAGGACATCCTTTTGTTTGTGTATGTTGGTGAAAGCAGAGGATTAATGTTACTTTCTCCACAGGAAGCTTGTTGTCTGTGTGCTGCACTAATACTTCCTCTCATTATGAGTCTGTATGTCCAATTTCCCCTTGACTGGTTTGAATTTGCCCATAATTTGGAGAGCCAGATATTGACTGCTGCAGGCTAAATGTTAGGTTGCAAATACACATATAGCTGGCGAATAGCACTTCACTAAAAACATGCTAATGGAACTAATCCAGGACGCTGAGCATCAAAATCTAAACCAAAGTATTTCAATTATATTGATTTCACACCTGCGAAATATACTTTTAATAACTGTATAATCATGAGCTTTTTATTTGATAGACATGCAGCAACGGGCCGGAACCCATGGCCGCTACTGAGGACATTACGTTTCCAACTTAAAACTGTTGTTGCGTTTTTGGCCATTCATTCACATGAACATAAACGCAAACTTTTGAGACCGGGTTCCAGAGAGTATTCTTTTGAAAATGGCACAGTTACCATCGTCATGTAAACTTGGCAATATGCAGTTCCTCTGAAAATGGTGATGTCACACGCATGCTTATTACATTTTCAGTCAAATAACCATGCCCACATAGGAGAAAAAGAAAAATGATGGTGGACTATGATGGTGGACCAGCAAGATGTACATTAGCTGCACCACTACTGTGATCAGCGGAGTGTGAATTTGCCATTATCTTCTTGTTTGTTTGCACTAATCACTCTGTAGATGAAAGTTTGCACGCATGCGGCTTCTGGCCCGGCGTGCATTGGACAGTGTTTTAAGTTGTTTTTGCAGAGCCGTGTGACCAGGGATCGTCTTCACAACATTGTCATCTGAAGGAAAAACTTCAGCTTTTAGCGAGACTGTTGCCATGTAAATGTGACCTTATATATGGAGCATGCGCTCTACAACTCAGCCACCACGCCTCCATGTGTGGATGTCATTTGATGAGGTCAGATCTACATTTTTGGGGCTGATAACGATATTAGGGAGCAAAAAACAAACAAACAGATATGGCAATGTTGCCTGAAATGTGGTTGCCAAACTCTTGTGACAAAGAGGATATATTACAGTTTAACAATAAACTTTTACTAGTATTTTGAATGACTATAAATAAAAAAAAACAATATTTATAAAAGAATCAAATATGCAAAAGATGCTGCTTATAAAAAAAAAACAAAAAAATTGATTATGTCCTGTCAAAAAAAAGTTTTCATAGCAGCACATAGCAACATATATACCAATAAAGACCAAAAGAGGTGTGATTGGCCATTGTTTTGAATAAAGAATGTTGTATACCGCTGGGATAAAAGGGAGTGAACATGAGGTGGAATCAGGTGGGCAGAAGGAATCCTGAGAGCGTGAGAAACTGAGCTGGTGGCTGGTTGATCAGAGCAGGGGGGAAAAGCCAAGCCGACTGTGAGTGTGTAGCTGTGCCAAGCAGTGTAACATGGGAAGCGGATGAGCTGAGCAGGGATTCAACGCAGGGCTGACAACATGAAGGTGAAACAAGAATGGATTTCAGGGAGAGGAGAAACAGGGTCAGGTTCAGGAAACAGGCAACAAGCAAACATGCTAGATGGGGCACTATGATCTGGCAAGGGGCATGTGGCAGAGCCCAGTTAGCATGCAAACACACTGAATTGAACTGAACTGAACTACTATTTTTATGACTATGTTGGCACACTGACCTGAGAATTTAGCTCAAAGCACCGCTGTGCAAGCTCACAGATCTGCTAGCATGGCTCTAACCTCTTACAGCTTGTTCATTCACACATGCTTGAGCAGTGTCTGATCGCACGGATGCCGAACCACTGCGGCTCGCACGCGCTGTGGTGTCCACACAGGCTGCGTTTCTGCTGCGAGGCAGCTGCTGAAAGTTTGCAGAAGAGTTTGAAGAGAAGAAAATAGCTGTTTTCTGAAGGAAATTAGTGGTTTTTCTCCTTGTTCATGGGGGGTGGGAGGGATGGATAGAGGGAGAACAGAAAAGAGAGAAAAAAAAACCCACTGCCATGCACCCTCATGTCTAACATGTTGCACAGATGTAGACAATGAAACTGTAGTGGGAGGTGTCCTGTTGCTGATATAATATCCATATGACTGTCAACAGATTTTTTTTCAGCGTGCATTTTTGCAGAGAACCATGCGCATCATGCAGAAAAAATAGGCGAGTCTCCGAATCTGTAGATGAAGCGTTGGTGCAGCTGTGCCTGACATGTGCGTGAGCAGCGCTGCATATGTGCCCTGACCTCTTAATATCGGTGCCGAAATGAAAACCAATAGGTAGGCCTCGCACATGCACTGCTGAAGTGAGAGCAAGCCGTTAATCGTATTGCTTTTTATGTGGCTTGTGTGAAAACCATAGACATACATAAAATATGGACATAGTGCCCATGATGTCATTCATAGGTTTCTCCAGAGCCACTGTGAAACTCAGAGTGGCCCCGGCCATCGCCATCTTTGCAGTGCCTGACTTGGCTAACTCTCTGTACAGTTGTCATGAACAGAATGGATTAGACGCTGAATTTTCAATTACGGCTGACTTCAGGTCGTCTAAACTGCGGTAAGGTTCAGAAAAACATGTGGAAGCTGCTAAAACTCACACAGAAATACTTAGTCAGAAGGGAGGGGTGCGACACTTTGATAAAATAAGGTCAACAGATGGTGAAGATCCTGACTAACTCTTCTCGGAAGAACGACTAAACAATTTTGCCTTTTATTCGCTATCCCAACAATTTGAACTATCTCGTTTGTTTGCCAAGCCCAGACACAGCTAAAGACCTTAAATATTGCAAAGGTTGGATGGTGTGTGTGGATGGTGAGAGAGGCGCAGGACCAGCTTATTTATGACATGTGTTGTAAAAGCCAACGTGGGTGATCAGCTGATCTTTGGACATTTCACTAAACATCTAAGACTTTTAGGATTTTGAGTCCAATAGTTGACAAGAACCACTTTTTGGATCAGTCACAAACATTTAAACAAAACATCCCTCTCCAACCACTTTATTAGTTCATGAGAAACTCCCTTCTTACAGGCTATATTTGTTTGGCCAAAAATGATTATGTTGTGTACAATACGGTCATCAAATGTTACTCATGAAGTTGTGAGAAAACACACTTTCAGACAATTTCCACTTATGAGGTTGTGAAAACCACAAGAGGAGGTCTTCATATGAACTCTTCTCATAAACAGTGAACAGCAGATTGTAAGGAAGAGTGACGAGTTCAGATGGCCGACCTCTGGATTGATGACACACCATTAAAACACTTTTTATGTGGGGATCTATGGGGACCAACTTACTTTTGAAGCCAGCCTCAAGTGGCCATTCAAAGATCTGCAGTTTTTGGCACTTCTGAGTTGGCCTAACTTTTCAGCCCCATAACTTTTTTACTGCTTGGTAAAAAAAAAAAAAAAATGAAAAGAAAATCTAACACTTGTTTTACTCTGCCCGTGTCTGGTAGGACCAAATCAAGTTTTGGCACGAACAATCCCATCGCTACCACACAGAGCTGCAGGATTTCAAAAAGCTCACTGCTGAG
>JAJHUR010096967.1:0-26544 GCA_027495735.1 Lutjanus campechanus
GTGTGACGGCCTGCCCCTCTGCCTGCTGATTGGCTGTTTCTCTTCCTGGTTGGCAGTGGTGGGCAGGTCGTCAGCCCAACTGGCCTCACCTGTGAGCAGAGTACAAAGGGCTTGAAAACCCTGCACTCTCCCTCTTTTGCTGCTTCCAGGCTGGTAACTTGGTCTCAGGTTCCCACCTGCCAGGTGGGACCAGGTTATGTTTTCCTCCTGCATGCAACACTTGCACTCAGCCCATTTCACTCACCTACACTCACTGCATACATGACTGATTTACATTTATCCACACGCATACCTTTTTGGGTTTAGTTTCAATTTCCATGGTTTAAAAGTTAATTTACATTTCTATGATTTACTAATAAATGACATTTTTATTTGGTACATCATGTGTGGACTCCCTTTTTGCCACTAGCTGGCCCAGTTTGTGACAGTAGCAACACACAGCATTAACGCTACATTGCCTATTAAAAAGCTAGCGAGCTAGTTAGCTTGCAGTCCGCGGGGCAGTTGGCGAGCGAGCTAACAAGCAAACTTGATGTAATTCCCACAAATACAATAATGTTGGCACACTATCGATAGCAAGCTAACTTAACGGCAATGACCATAGCTGACCAGCTTCCCTATATTTGCATTATAACGTCGGTGGCACATGAATTTTACACAATAGCTCACGCTAGTTCGCTGACGTTAACAGTTAACAAGCTAACATTAGGTTACCTAACGGCAGCTTCAGTTCGTGTCAACAGTAAAAAAATAAGAATTATCTGGCCATGTTTAGATAGCATAACGTTCAGTATTATTGCACAGCGTAGATGTCTTTGTTCAGTTTTGCCTTCTTACCGTTTCCTCTCACATCCAGATGAAAAGAGGGTTGAGGGCCGGAGGTCAGGTCCGGTCAGGTCTGGTCAGGTCCGGTCAGGTGAAGTCGCCATCCTCATAAAAAATGGCGGACTGCAAATAACGATGAGCTTGTGATTTCGCGCCCATCTTCAACTCATTGCGTTGGGTCACTATTTCTAACCCAACGTTAGGTCAAATCTACCCAACCTATGCTCCAACAGCCTGAACCCAGCAGTTGGGTTACGAAAATAACCCAGCATTTTTAAGTGTGTATGTTAATTTTATGAATGAAATACAATTTATTTGGAAGCAGCAGTTTGTGTTGTGTGGCCTGGGATCATAAGAGGTCAGTCTATCCCTCGCCCCCTCCTTGCTTTTCCTCTGAGAGTGAGACTCAACCTGCTCACAACCTCTGCAGTTGTGAGTTGATCCCCCTCCCGTCTCCCCCCTGCCTTTTCTTCTGACACACACAACCTGTATACATGACTCTCAGCAGCAAGTTGACATGATAGTAAGGGCACCCCAGCGCCTAATCCACTAACTTGACGTGGAAATGAGCGGTATTAGTCTAGAGAACTGCCGATTTTTTATTTTTTTATTTTTTTTAGATTGTGCCCTGGGCGGTCACCCACATTGCCCATAGCAAAAACCGTCCCTGCAGTTCCTTTTGATGGGGAATAAAGTAACCATTTTCTTGGCACAGTTTCATCATTTGCCCATTTTCTTGTAAACAGAGTTTTAGAGAAGAATCTTCTTTAGTGTTTGTGTTGTCTTTTGGATGCAGCCACATCTGCATCTTTGTTCTGACAAGTTTCAGGCCCCATTTTAATCCAGTATTTCCACATACTGTATCTTCATCAATTTTGTGCCAGCACGCAGGATCCAAGCTCTGGGTAACGTTAGCAGGATTGCCGTCATCTTGTGTCCTCTCTGTAGCAACCGGTGCAGCAGTGGCGGGATTGGCGGAGGCTGGCACATCATGGCAAACTCCCGGTACACTGGAGGCACAACATGCCGGTGTGTCGGGTGGCTCAGTTGTTGATCCCTCAAACTCGCGTGGTGGTCGCGATCAGCCTTGCCAGTAACTTTAACCTGGGCTGGAGCTAACTGCGGCTACACCGACATTAGCTTGCAGCCTCTGCCTGCTGTGGATGGTCATCTTGTCCTTGTGACAACCAGGTGAAGATTCAGCAGCCTTGAAATATCCCGTTAGTTTCGGAATCTTCTTGAGTAGTTGCTTCTCTCTTTTTTCTTTCTCCCGCTGCGCTTTCCTCTTTTGGGCTCTGCTGTATTTCTTGTCTGACATTTTGCCACTGTGTGACTGTGACTGTGATGCAAGTAAACAAATCCACGTGCATGGCCACACAGGCACCTGTTGATTGGATAGAGGTGACCCATGTCCGCCCAATCAGATGCTTAATTTTTTTTGTTTCTTACCTTACGGATCAATAGAGGCCAATCCAATTTTCCATTGAAGTATATTTAAATTCCCAAAAATAGTCTGACAAGATGTCAAGGATGAAGATCTTTCAGTCAACATCACCTCAAAGTGGGACCGACTGGAAAAAGAAATTATAGCCAGTGGCATCTGCGAAGGTTTGTTTATTGTACTACATTTCAAATGGCGACCTAGCTGAAGGCAGCAATAAAGAACAAGGAATGTGACACTGAAAAAATGGAAGTAATGACATTAAATTATGGAACATATCTTTCCTTCTGTTTAAGAGTTGAAAACCCACAACCTGTATTCAGCGGAGTTGACACACTCCTCTTTTGTGCCGTGGATGGGACCAGCTACTAGAGTTGGGGATGTGCTACCTAATGTGCTCCATGCGCTCAGTGGGCCTAAGGCCTCGGCTGACATGCGCTACAGGCTGAACGCCTCTGTCGGTCTCTTGGGAGAGCACTGCCCCAAGGCCACTGTGACTAGCGTCAACCTGCAAAATGAAAGGACGAGAAAAGTCGGCATAAGTCAGAACCGGGGCTGACACTAACCTTGACTTCACGGCCTCAAAACTGGCCTCACACTGGGACGTCCAGGAAGCACCAAGAGCCTGCTCCGACCCTTTTCTGGACCTTTTGCTGGTGAGCTCAGCCACTAACTTATGCGGAGGACTGGCCAATTGGGCAAAGCCCTCTACAAAACGCCGGTAGTAGCTGGCGAAACCCAAAAAGGAGCGCAGTTCGGAAACATGACAGGGCTGTTTCCATTTGGACACAGCCTCAATCTTTTCGGGGTCTGTGGAGACATCCTCACTGGAAATAACATGGCCCAAGTACTTAACTTCCTTCTGGAAGAAGGTGCACTTCTCAAGCTTGGCCTTCAAGCCTTCCTTTTGAAGGCGACTGAGCACAACTTTCAGCCGCTGCAGATGTTGAGGCACAGAGGAGGAGAAGATGACAATATCATCAAGGTACAGGAGGAGAGACTGACCTTGCTGATCTCCAAACATTCTCTGCATCAGCCGCTGGAAAGTACTTGGGGCGTTACACAGTCCAAAAGGCATTCGATTGAACTCGAAAAGTCCAAATGGAGTACAGAAGGCAGGGTTGGGCTGATCTGGCTCTGACACTGGCACCTGGTTGTACCCACTGGCAAGATCAATGGTTGAGAACCAGCGGGCGCCACTGAGTGCATCTAGGCTTTCCTCAATGCGAGGGAAAGGGAAAGCGTCCCTCCTAGTCTTACTGTTAAGAAGACGTAATCTACGCACAAGTGCAAACTGCCGTCCTTCTTACGGACCAAAATGATGGGTGAGGCATAAGGGCTACTGCTCTCCTTAATGACCTGCGCTTCAAGAAGCTGGTTGATGTGAGCTTTTACAGCTTCGTACTCAGAGGGGGGGATACAGCGGTATCTCTGCCTCACAGGGACATCATCCAAGAGCGGAATGTCATGGGAGATGAGGTTGGTACAGCCCAAGTCTCCATCATGGGTTGCAAAGACTGAACTGTATTCCTGTAACAAGGACCTCACCTCCACCTGCTCTTCCTCTGTCAACATGGACAGGTCTACTTGTGGGGCAACCCCTGAGGTTGAGCTAGAAGCTACTTGGGAAGAGACGGTAGCTGTAGTCGGCCTCACCTCAGTTACCCCTGTGGGTAAACTAACAACTTGGGCGCTACTGAGAGCACCCAGACAGGTCCGTGGGTACAAGAGAATATCAGTTGTCCCCACATTGACCACTGGAATATAAGCCGTACCCCAGACAACACGAACCAAATAGGGAGACACCAGCAACCCATTTGGCAGACCTGAGTCAGGGGGCTCAAACAGCACAGCCTGATCTGAAAAATGTGATGAGCAAGTGCTGGCCACCATCTTCATTACCCCACCAGGGATACGAAGGGCCCGCTTACCTTGCACCCTAACTGAACAAGCAGGGTTTTCGGGAACCTGGGCTGCAACCTGGTGACATTTCTGAAGAGCCTCAATGACTGGGCCAGGGGCCTGTAACACAGAGGGTGCATCGAACAGAGACTGGCCATAGGCCCTAAAAAGATCTTGATAACAACGTCTAATAATGTTCATCCCCAAGACTCCAGGGACTGAGGTCACAGCTCCAGGGGGATCCTTAACAACCAAAATCCCACAACGGGACATTACCTTGTCACAAAGGGTCACATCAAGCTCTAAATAGCCAACATATGGAATGGCTAGGCCATTAGCTGCCCGGAGCCGCAACCAATTACAGGACTGCAGGCGATCATGGTCCCAAGGTGCAAAATGCTCCTGAAAAAAACTTTCTGTGATGGTGGAAACCATGGACCCAGTATCCACCAAACATGACACCAAGACATTGCCCATCAAAACATTTACATTTGGACAAGAGGACATTAAACCAGACAATTTACTTTCTACAGAGCCTGGAGGTGCCCCCACCGAGCTGTGGCTCAAAAGCTCAGCGGGCGTCAGTTTTACGGCCGCTGAATGGACAAAGCAGGCCTAGAAGGGTTAGAAGTTAGCCCAGAGAGAGAGTGAGCATGAGTACGAGATGGAACACGCTCACCATCACACTCACGGGCAAAGTGCCCAGGCTGCTGATACCTGCGACATATGACAGAATTGTGTGACGTCCGACTTTGGGTTGGGGGCCTGCAAGGAAGCTACGGTGCGGGTAAGATGGTTAAGCTGCTCTTGTTGACTCTTTAAGAGGTCCATCAGTTCAGCTAAACCAGGCCCCTGGGGAACAGCCGCCGGGGCCGGGATGGAACGACTCTGGACGCTAAACTGCAACCCATGAGCAGACGGAAGAGAGCAGCTGCGCCCACGAGAACCCCCAGGAAGACCCTCCCTCTCCCATCTAATGGCCTCCCCACGCACCTCTAGCAATGAAGCAGAGGGCTGGCGCCGAACCATTTGTTTTAGTTCACGTTGACTGAGAACTGTCAAGGACATGCTCTACGAACTGATCGTGCAGCAGAACTTCGGAGTTTGGCATCCCATCAGGAGCGCCCTGCTTGATGCTCTGCATTAAAGCTAACAAGGCTAACGAAAACTCCTGCAGTGTCTCACCTTCCTGTTGCTGCCTCGCAAAGAAAGCCTGCTGCAGAATGACACAGGACAGAGAATGGCCGTACAGCTCTTGCAAGATAGAAAAATGCGAGCTGGGTCATCACACTCTACACCCAGTCGAAATCTAATCTCCTCACGCGCCTCTCCCTCCAAATGGTCAATGATAAAGAGGGCCTGATCAGCAACAGAGAGGTGGCGGGCTCGCATGCATGCCTGTATCTCCTCAATCCACTCAGCTACACCGACACCTGACCTACCGTTAAACACGGGACATCCCTGGGAATAACCACCAGCTGCTCCGTCACAACAGCAGGAGCACCACTAGCTGTACCAGAGGACACTGAATAAGACGCAGCACGCTCCCGGAGCAGCCGCTCATTGTCTGCCTTAAGCTGCAGCACAAGCTCCTTAAGCTGCTGCACTTCCTCCTCCATACCGACAACAAAAACTACCACACCTAAACCTCTGATAGGAAAGGAAAAGATAATGATTGTGGGTATGAAAAATGACTGTTGCGTTACTGCTGTCTTGGCTCTATCACAATACCTGGCTCAACAGTTAAGCACAAACACTACAAAATTTAAAAAAAAATGGAAATCACGTCTCTGTCCTTTTTAATTGTGGGTCCTGCCGACAGCACCAGATGTGGCAAGGCGAGCGGTGTAGGAAAGTTGCAGACAATGCCACCGGGGGGCTTTCACCCCAGGATATAAACGGGATTTAGAAATTACCAGTCTTCAATTTGAAACAAAGGCACACAGTTCAAAAGATCCCACAGGACAAGAGCGTGATTTCCAATTATAAAAATACTTTTATTAAACAATTATTATTTATTATTATTATTATTATTATTATTATTTATAACAATTATTAAAATAAGCAACAGACTAAATGAATAATAATAAATATAATAATAGGGGGTGATATGAGGAGTTACCAAAAGGAAAAGGGGACAGGGCTGGGGCTTACCACGACAGCGGTGACAAAAAAATGGGGGGATCCAAAACTACACTGCACCCGTGACACAGCAAACCAAAAAACGTGAAAAAGGAACCACCACCAAGGGAACCGCTGCCGCTCTGGGCCCTCAGCACCTGTCAAAGGAAAAGAACACCATTACAAACATGAAATCAAGGTAACCTTCACACACACCATACCCAAATGTTAACCACCCCAAACCCAAAAGAAACTATTCTAAATCACAATTTATCAAAATAAGGAGCAAAAAGGTTTCTAAATAAGAAATCAAATATAACCCAGAAACCCAATCAATAATAATTCAAAGAAAGAAATAACAAATGGAATAGAAATAAACTCAGGTGGTTAATTAAGTGTCTGCCACCCTAATTAAAACCAGTCTCCAGAGGGGATGGCTCCGTGTCTATGAGAGGGTCAGGACACCCTCTCCTGGCTCACATTGGCAGCATTTGTCCAGGCTGTATTGCCACGGCTTTGGCCGCCGTTAATGGAAACAAATAGAGGAGATACTAGAGTCAGATACTGTACGAGCCGAATCGGAGCGCCGAAGTAAGGCGATTGCAGTCCCAAAAGAGCCAAACCAAAGGAGTAAATACACAGAAAGGAAGAACCAAAACAGCAGCGAGGCTCACAGCGGCAAATGACAGCCGCGCACTGCAAAATGAACAAATTAACCTAATTAGAATTTGGGTATAAAACATTACAAAAAAAACCCAACAAAAGCTACAAATAAACATTTCGCTGCCACACACGGCTGTCGGCTCCGTGAAGGAGAAAGAGGAAGCGGAAAGAGGGAGAGGAAGCATCCGACCGGGTCTATTTATAGGTGATCCTTGCTAAT
This sequence comes from Lutjanus campechanus, assembly GCA_027495735.1. Lineage (NCBI taxonomy): Eukaryota > Metazoa > Chordata > Actinopteri > Lutjaniformes > Lutjanidae > Lutjanus > Lutjanus campechanus. The sequence goes on from JAJHUR010096967.1 coordinate 7,173, forward strand.
TATCTGCCACACTGCCCCTCATGGCGGGGAGTGTAGCGCTATCCTGCCACACTACGCAACAGTAAGCCAACAACAGACCCCAAAATGCAGAAAGATCCATGCCTCAATGAGGATGAGCTTCTTCGGTTGATTGAATCAAAGAAGGTGATGTATATGTTGCGTGGCCAGGAGTCAATTTAAAACTACGGGTTGCCCCTTTAAATTATCAATAAAATTTAAATATGGATTAAAAGCAATTTAGGAGTTACTAAAAATGATTTAAAAGCAATTAAAAAACATTTCAAGAGTTTAAAAGACCGACAACGCCACCTAGGGATTTATAGAGCCCTAGGACTCTAAAAGGCTTACAGGTTCTTTAAAATCAGGGGTGAGCAGAGTTAAAAAACAACACCAAGAATAAAGGTTAGCAGGTTTATTACAGTAAGATCGTGGTGGAAAAAGCACAGATGATGCCTTAAAAAGTCCTTTAAGTCCTTGCAATACCCCTTTGCCAGTTCTTTGTCGCTGCCCCTTCTTGCCACGTGCGACGCCAGCGGCACAGAGTCCTCCGTAGTCCGCTTCTCCCTGTACTGTAGCAGCAGCTCCCGACCATCCTCTCCCTGCAGCGCCTCCTCTGCTGCTCCGGTCGCCCTGGGGAGGTAAACAAACCAGAGCCAGTACCGTGTCGACGCCCCACAACCCAAATTACACCCCTTGCCTGGACCCGCAGCCGGCCGTCCAGTACCCGCCGCACACAAGGTAAAAAATACTCACGGATTTCCTGGGCGGTAGCCAAACTACCAACCCAGGCTGGAGTATTCTCACCAAACGGGTACAGACTGCGGCGCTTCAGGCTCCGGTGTCTTTGTCGGCTCGGCTGTGTTCCGTTGGGTCACTGGTCTGTGCTGGCTCCGCGTGGTCGCTCCGTCCTGCCGCTCTGCCGGTATGCTTTAGTGTTGTGGCGTTCATGAACGAACCGGTTCTTTTGAACGGCTCGTTAACATGAACGATGGGAACCGAGTCGCAGCTGGGAACCGTTCTTTTTTTTTTTTTTTTTTCCCAGTTACATGGGGAGGAGCGCAGCCCAGCTGCGCGGTGCTTATTAGATATGCAAATAGCATCACGCCATGTTGTGCACGCTGCCTTCACATGAGTGCACCAGTAAAAAAAAACCAACAACAACACAGAAACACGTGAATGCCCCCTGCCTCGGACAGCAGCAGCAGCAGCGAGCGGTCTAAATGAGGAGGAGGAGAGTCAGTCCGTCGTTGTCGACAAAATGAGCCAATTAAGCAAACGAAGCAGCATTTGGATGCACTTTTCTCTCCTGGCAGACAGTAAGGCTAAATGTAGTATTTGTCAAAAAATATTTCTTTTAAGTCAGGCTCCACAAATAATTTGCACAGACACCTGAAAACTCAACATCCAACAGTAAAAGTGGCAGAGGTGAGAAGAGAGCCAGATGACTCAGATAATAGTGACAATGAAGTTTCTGAAAATGCCAGTGCTTCTTCTGCCTCCTCATCAGGTAGTGCTAGATGTCATACCAGTGCTACTATCACTCTAGCTACAGCTACAGCTACAGCAGCCTCTGATACCACCTCTGATCATATTGGTGGGATATCTAAATTCATTCCTCCCAGTGATTATTTCCAAGATAAAACTTAATAAATATAAAAATGAGCCAAATGAGCCAGTTTTTTGAACGGCTCTTTGAAAGGAACGGCTCACCAAGATCCGGCTCCCCTCAAAGAGCCATAAATCCCATCTCTAGTATGCTTCCGCCTTCCTCTTTTTCAACTCTCACCTTCAGCGTGCCACACCTGTTCCTCATTTGCTGATTGCTGCCTGGGGTTTGGTCTGTGTCTGTTGCTTTCAGGGCCGATGGGAAAAATGAACACTGCATGCAAAAACACTCACTGCACAATAAAACACTCCCATAAAACTTGATTAAAATCAGCACAACAACTTAAAAACACAATAAATAAATAACTAAAACATGCAGCAAAGAGTCATTAAAACATGCATAAAAACCCCCATCAACACTGACCCTGTCACATATATTTTAAATCAGTGGTAATTTTTCTGCTTATTTTCTCTGTTACACATTGCTTTGTGCTGCTGCAGGTAGCGGTCATATTCACCTCTGAAATTCTATTGTGCTTCTCTTTCTGTATTATGCCACCACCTACAGGCAAGCAAGAGTGAGCTAATGAAAGCTTGCTCTGATCTGGGTGCTCCCACTGAGGGATCTGAGACTGATTTGATCAACCGACTTGAGGAAATGCTCCCCTACAAGGATGTTTATCCAAAAATGTTTGCTAAGCTGCAGAAAACAGGGGGTAAAGACATAAATATACTCATTTTTGACAGTGTTACTTCATTTAATGGAAATGTGGTTATCACTATAACAGATTTTGATGGATATTGCATCTTTATGTACTCTCTTTTTGTGCTTTTCCTTTGACTTCACCTGCAAGTATACCGTTTACAAACAACTGAATATGACTATGGCAATATTTTGCAAATTCCAATACTTGTTCTTCTTTGGTAACATCAGTTATTGTCATTTGTCTCCATCTAGGTGGTGTACTGCACATGGGCTGCTCTCACTCAGTTGTTTATTACTGCTCCCCACTTCTGTGGCAGGAAAGTGTGAGGGACCACGCAGATGGCCTGTTAAGCTTTGCAAAGCCACCAACCATTTACATTTCTGACATTGCTGGTCGTGTTGCAAGACACACCAACAACAGGACAAAACAGAGGTTCTTTAATCCAAATGATGGACGACTTTGCTTGCCTACAAGAGAAAACATACAGGCAGCACAAGATCAAAGTCTAAAAGTAAATCTTCCTTGGATGAAAAACCTTCTGTACAGGAGGAGTAACACCAACCCCCAAAATGATGTACATCCTGAAGAACATTTGCAAAGGCCACATCCCATCACAGGCTCTGCTGAGCGGTACTCTATGTATGACCGCTTCCATCAGAAAAATCAAACCCGGCCAGAGGAAGTACTCCGTAGCCTCAACCTTGTCCCTGATTTGTGAAGTTTTGTCAATTCCTCAGAGGCAGAACAAATAAAACAGAGAGCTGTCCTTTGACTGATACTTCCTCTGTCAAATGAAGGAGACACATTTCTTGTTTTGTAAAAGGTTGGTCTTCCATTTGTACAACGACAACATTAATCAGACATTCATCAAAAAAATGGAGAAACAAACCAGGGAAAATCTTCATATTGGGCCAGATGGACGGTTGAGGCTTACAAGTACAGGTAATTGTTTGACAAACTGTCATGAAGCACATATGTGTCATGGTGTGCGTCTCTTGTACCGTTTATCTCCTCTTTATTTTGTTGTCCTTGTCTTTCCCCTGTCTTCCTGTGAGCCCGCCCCCAAATTTGGGTCCAGACCTCTCCACATCATGACAATAAGAATGTTCATACTAAATTGTGGCAATATCATGTTTTTCTTATGACTTCAGGGGTATCTGCCCCAGGAGGAAATGTGGATGTAGAAGTGACGCTACAACACAATGAGAAAATCATGGCCAAAAAGGGCTTCTCAATAGGGCAGTTCCCAATCCAGGAAGAGCACAAGGTAATTAAGAAATTGTATTCAAATATTGTATTTTTGTTTGTGGGTATGTTCAATTTTCAGATCATATCTTACAAGTGTGGACTGCTGGGCATATAGTCCAAACCATTGAGTTGAGCATGAGCTGAGCATTTGCCTCTAATTGGCCTGTGACAAATGCAAACATACAGATGAAAAAAATGTCAATCAACCCATAAATTCCTTCCTTCCAATGAACATAAATTATTCTTATGTTGTAGAAGAAGATAATTTATCACTGCCAATCGCTGTCTATTTTCTCTGACTTTAAATATGGCTGGCTGTCCAACTTTATTTAATAGTGTAGAGGTGATTCCTGCTAGGATGGGATGTTAACCCTCAACAACCTGATGCTAATGGAACAGGCTATGGTACCTTGTTACTTAGGATTTATACATCACATGTAATGCATTTATAATTTTAATGTGTAACAGTGATTTCTGTTTTGATCTTTGCCCCCGTCTCCCAAAAAAGGCAAAACTGCTTGAGCTGTACAAGGCACCAGCAACGGACTGTGCCATTGTTCAGGTGGACCGGGCATTACTTTATCTGGCTGACCTTTTAAGTATTTGCCCACAACCTCTCCTAGAAGATGACCTCCATGCCTCATATCCATGGCTTACAGATGATGTAAGTAGACATGAATGCATGTGATGTATCATTACACCAATGTTTTAAATAGTGACAGCTCTACTTGTTCCTTTACAGGCAGTTCTCCAGCTGGCAAGGCCTCTGGAGAATGTAAGATAAGTTCTATTGTAATTTCTTTGTTATCATTAACCATACTTGGTGAAGCAATTGATTAAAAAAAAGGACTCAAGTTGAATTTTAGTGAAATAAAGGGCAGCATGATAGCATCAGCAAACTTTTGTTTGTTTACTTCCCCTACATAAATCATATTCATTGAACCTGGTTTCACCCTGGTCATCCCCTGCATTGTCACAAGGCTGAAAACAGGGCTGTTTTCTGACATCATGAAAAGCTGACTTCTTAGAGTTTCATGATTGTCACAGAACAGCAATGCAACAAACGTATTGATGATTTTATCTAGTATGCTGCATTGCTGTAGAATAAACTACCCACCAGTATATGAGGCAGTTAAAATTAAGACACCCTTAAACTTCTACAGCAGTACAGCAGTAATATTACATTGATACATTGTTTCAAACAGGTACAATGTTTGTTAGCTAGCTAAAAAGTTAACAAAACATTACAGTTTTTTAGCAAGCTAAAATGTTTTTTAAAGGTACATTGTTTACTATAGCCAAAAAGTTAACAAAATGGTACAGCTGTCTGACAAGCTAAAATGTTTTTTTTAGAAGGTACATTGTTTGCTAGATAGCTAAAAAGTTAACAAAACTCTACAATATCTGCAACTCATACCGAAACAATTTAGATGGACAAATAGCACTACAGCAATCGACTGATAAATATTCATTCATTTACAATTATTAAAAACTTTAGTCTCCGTATTTATTGAATATTGAAAATAAATAAAAAATAAAAGGTTTGTAATGTTACAAAGGACTATATTTCTAGGAAATTACTGGGAACTATAGGACCTTTAAAAAGTGTTGCCATAAAATGTTTGAGAAAATGTATTTACTATTATTATTGTTATTTGACACCATCATTTAGTAATGATCATTCTGTTATTGCAACAGTTGTTAAAATTTAATGTTAGTTAAAAGGTTAGCCTTGTTATTCTACTTGCTCAGCAAAAAAACTTGTTGGACAAATGAATGAAGTGATCTGGGTAAATAATAGAAGATTTAAAATCAGACAACAGCACAGTATGGGGAAAAAATAATCTAGGTTTAGAGTAAAAACTAAACTGGTGTTTAAAGAGAGGTTAAAATCGAATCTTTCTTTATTTTAAGCGTCTGAAGTTGAAACAGGATTTAATCGGGTATAAAAATGAATCCTTGTTGATGCCACCCAGGCTAAATCCTTTAGTTTATCACAGTCAAACTCAACACATTTGGAGATACACAGTTTTCACTGGACAGTAAAGGTATAAAAAATTGTAATTTGAAAACTAACTAGTAACTGGTACAACACTAGCAAGCTTAAATATTTTTAAGGTACATTGTATGGTAGCTAGCTAAAAAAGAAAAGGTTAAGAAAATGATGTCTTACAACTTTTACTGTCTTCTTGAACAATTTTTGATATACTACATTCCACCTCTGCATATAAATATGTCACCTTCTGCCCCGCTGATTTTACACGGCTGTCATTTTATAGACTAAATTATGAATGAGTTAATTACCTTATATCAACAAATTATTTTGATGTTTTTGTCTTGTGAAAATATAATAATTCTTGCATAATACTTGACTTCACTATAATACAAGTGATTACAACTTTATTGACATTTTGTCCAACCATATAAATCACATATTCATCTAAATCAAGTGGAGGGAGTACTTTAATGTTATTTAAATCTAAACAACAACAGTATTGATGTTTGTTTTTTTGTTTTTTTTAAAAAACAAGAAAAAAGAACTAGAACACTGATGTTCCGTGACCTCACACTTCAATAACTGTGACATTATTGTTAGAATGTTCCATCATAGCAGGGCACCCTCAGGGCAGCCTGCATCTGACTCACTTTTTGGCCTCTTCAGCTTTGATAGCATTCGTGTTAATTTAGCATAGACATTTAGCCATTTATTAACCGTTTAGGAAAACTTCTATCTATTAATTTGACTGTTTCTCGATGATTCGTCACATGCGTTTTTTAGAGATTCATTTCTTCCTGGTAGAAATTAGAGGTAAGTAACCTGCAGAGCTGCAGACTTCACACTTAACACATAAAATTGGACATTTTTCTCTTGTTCATATAGTGACAATATACACCATCTGTAGTAGAGAGTGTGTGGCTGTGTCAGTCTGTGTTAGGGGTGTTGTGATATACCAGTATTGGCAATAACCATGGTATTTAAAAATGAAATTGATATTGTGTTAATAATCCAGTGCCTCTTAAACACACCGTATGCTCTTAAATCATTCTTTTTAAATCATTTAAATTAAATGTAAGGAACTCAAAACAATTGTTTTTTTGTGTTTTGAGCCCAACTCAAGTTCTGAAAATGTTTTAACTTTGAGTTTTTTCTTAAACTCAAAGATTCAAGTTTGTCAAAAGAAGAAAAGTAAATGATCTCAGCAAAAGATTATAGGTCAAAAAACTTTCTGTACTTTATTTCAAAACTGAAGTGTTTGAGTTTAATTCGAAAATCAAATATCTAGAGGATAGTTATCTTAAAATTAAAATTATGAGTTTCTCACAGTTATGGTCACAGCCAAATTTTCTATACATATCATGATGAAATATTGTAATCAGGACAATCTGGCCATGATAATCGTGTATATCAAGACAGCTCTCGTCAGTGTCACTGATGATTTTCTCCTCTGTCTTTTTAGCATAATCATGTATAGAAGAAGTAATCGCCTGCAGGAAGCGCATTATTATACAGAGCAGGGATCTCCATCTGTGTCCTACAAGGAGAGGTTGTACAAGTAAGTTTCAGCAGTGTTTGTGTGCCCATGTTGTGCACTGTAGGTGCATATACTGTGAGGTAACCACACTAGAAATCTTCATGTGTATAAAACAGCCTTTTCTAACCTCTGTTGTATCTTTTAGGGTCTTTCGGAAGAGGACAAATGACCAAATACGGAACATTAGAAATAACTATGAGCAACACGGCGACTGCATCACCCCTGACTACCACCAGTTAGATGACCGACAGGATGTTGACAATCACGACAGCATCACAATGACCAGGAACAACGCCGACACTAGTGCTTCGACTTTGACCGCTCAGATTAGGACCCCTCAGATTTTGACCCCCGAGACTCAGGCCGCGCGTACGACAACCCCCCAGACTCAGACACTGACCGCCGAAACTCAGACGACTCACACCTGGACCAGTGGAGCAGAGGCCATCTCTACAGCGACCACTGGGACACAGACCACTAGGCCCAAAAGAAAAAAAGGTAAGTACTGCCACTCACCTGTAACCACAGCAGTTTAAAGTTGAATTTACTCTGAGATTAGTTTTAACCAGAGTTTAGAAAATCTTAGTTTAAAATTACTAAATCCAGATTCAAAATTAAGCAGAGCTCTTAGTTTAATATATCCAAGTTTAGTGATAAAAACCAAAATTGCAGTGTTTAATCAATATGCAAATACCTTTAAAATAAATAAATAACAATTCTAAAAAAGTTTGCTGGCTATAGTTATTAAAACAATCCATTATTTTCTAGCAATCTCAAATGTAAAAAAACAGAAAAGAAGAAAAAAATCAACAACAAACACACCTTGTGCTGTTTGGAAAAAACGACAAACTAAATGTCACATTGTTTGCTAGCTAGCTAAAAGGTTAGCAAAATGATACATTATTTTGTAGTAACCTAAAATGTAAAAGAACAAACAAAAAGTTATATCGTTTGGTAGCTAGCAAAAAAATGTAACCAAATGTTAAATTAGCTAGCTAAAAGGTCAACTAAATCACAGAAACTGTGATAGGGCATTGCTGCTCAGCCTTGCCTCCCATTTTTCCCAGTGGCCGTTTGCAGTACTGCAGTAAAAAAAAAATTCCCAAATTTCCCATAAGCCACCACTGTAACACAATGTCTGTAACAGTGTTGACAGGACATCTCAAACTGCAAACAAAGTCACTTATGACTTACAAATTAACGTACTTTTGATCCGTAGAGACTTTATATTTGATAAACATTCCTTGAGCCAAGAAAAGTGGTTTAAAAATCTGTGATGTCATCAAAATGTAAAGTCTTTGGGGGCATAGGAACTTGCAGGCCGGGGCAAGGGAGGAAACATTTGGATGCTAGAAAACTTTTTTGAAGTTTGCGGCAGGTGATCAACTCTCATTGGACTGAATGGACGCCATCTTTGCGTCCTGTATCTGGTTCATTTTAACACATCTGTTACTAAAAGTTATATTGTTTACTAGCCAGCTAAAAAGGTAGTTAGCCTACTTATGACGGCTTGACAGAGAAACTCTAATTTCTTCTCCTTGGAGAAAAACTTGATGACTAAATTATCAAATGGAGTGAAAGACTGGAGAGACATAATAAAAAAAACCCATCCGAGCTGAGTTTGTCACTTAAATGTCCTCTAAAAACTTGATTATTTTTCACAAATCCATTTCAAAAGGCAGTTATTTTAAAACCTATTTTTATTTAAACCTATTAATATTAATAAGTTAAAGTTAATATACTGGAGTGTAAAGTTAATCAAGGTTTAGAGTAAAAACTAGAGGTTTAAAGAGGGTTTTAAATTTCATCCTACTTAAAGTCTAATCTTAAGTTTAATGCATTGTAATTTAAAGTTAAACAATGATTCAGTCAGGTTTAAGAATTAGTCCTTGTTGGTGCAGCCTGCCAAAGAGTAGTGTTGGGTAATTTTTTTTCTCTATTTTCAATCTCTAAATACTGTATTTGTTTGTGTCTGCAGTCGAAACAAAGTGCTGCTATTCTTTCCATTTCGGTTTCCTCTTGCTGCTCCTCCTGGCTCTTGGTAAGTGGCTTCAAACTCTCTGCTTCAATGATTTCTAGTACACAAACACAGCCCAGGATGGCTGTTTTTATTTCAGTCCCTGGTCCAAAAAAATCATATTTCTTCACCTTTGTGCTTTTTGTCCCTCAGCATTCACTCACATGCAGCTGCAAATGGCAGAGTTAAAGCAGGACGTGCAGTCCCTTAGACATCGTTTGAACACAGTTTCTCCTCCGGCGGACAACATGCCAAACTTTGCGTTAGAATCACAAGGTAAGTCATCTTTTCCATCATGATTCAAACCTGTGCATCATTGTAGGACCTTGTTTGGAGGTTGATTTTTAACTTTGTGTGTGTGTCTTTGATTTGTGTGCATGCAGGTGCCAGCGTTACGCCTAGTTTATCCTCTGAGACATACTGGCCCGACAACAAAGGAATCACAATGAGTAGCATATACTCCAGGTGGTATAGGTCCAAACGACAGATTGATGTGATCCGGGTATGAATTACACAGCCTAAATTGTTAAACATTGGATTGTAATTACACTACATGAGATAACATGGAGAGTTATGAACTGTGGAGACTAAAATATTGAATTTTCTCCCCTCAGGGTCATTCATCTTTACATCCAGGAGAATGTTGGAGCTTTTCAGGCGCACAAGGACATTTATTCATCACGCTTTCCCACCCCGTCTCCGTTACTCACGTGACTCTCGGCCACATAACTAAAAGCCAGTCCCCCAACGGTTTCATCGCGAGTGCACCAAGAGAATTTTTGGTCTACGTAAGTCAGACGTTTTCTGTCATTATCCTACATATGTCCTGCAGACTTGTCGTTGTCATTCAACACAGTGCGGAACAAAAGGTTCAACCGATCTCTCTGCCTCTGCTTCTTCTCCAGGGACTTCAGACTACAGACGAGGAAGGCACCTTTTTGGGGAAGCTAGTTTATGATCAAGACGGTGCAGCGTTTCAGACTTTCCAACTGACTGTAAGTATAAGTGATACACTATACTATAGCTCTCATTAACATGTATCTTTAATTCAAAAACATTGAGTGTAACCAGATCATTGTACAATATATGGCTTCGTATTGGACAAGAAGTAAAGATGAGCTTTATGTTGTTATGAAGAACAAACTGTAAATGTACAATTTTGTGTCAAATGATTGCTTTTTTGGTACATAACCATGTAATAAGCAGGATAATGTACTGTGAGCAGGTCATTACTGAGATAACCCCCTTCAAAATGTCCTATCTGTCTCTGATGTCCTGTCCTTATTACAATGCGTGACTCTCTTTACTTATCACTCTCTCTTGTCTCTCAACAGAATCCGGACAATGGTGTCTTCAGACATGTCAAACTACAAATAGAGAACAACTGGGGAAACAAAGACTACACCTGCCTCTACAGCGTCAGGGTCCACGGTAACCTCCCGACCTAAGACAACTACGACCTGACTTGAAGTGACACTGGGGACTCTGTGTCATATTTTTATTTATTTATTTATTTATTTTTTTTTTTTATTTTAACGGTCAAGGCTGACAAGTCCTAAGTCAACACCCAAATCAAGACAGACCAGTCCCAACTTAAATCCTAAGCAAAGACTCAGGACTTGACTTGGGACTTGTCTGTTCTGACCTTAAAAAAAAAGAGTGACCTGTGAATCTATCTCAAAACATGTTCCAGATGTTTTGATGTCAATTCACCTTCACTCTGAGGGCAGCGTGGTGGCTCAGGGGTCGACGCTCCTGTACTCTCCATGTCTGCGTGGGTTTTCTCTGGGGTGCTCTGGTTTCCTCCCACCTACACGCCAGCAAAAGCGGTGTGTTTGGTCCAAATTGGCAAATTCAATTTCAATTTGGGACTTGACTTAGGACTTGTCAGTCTTGACTTACAATCAGTGACCTGGCTCCGTTTCTGGGTCCTGATCTGTGGAGGTGAATCAACCTCAAAACATGTTCCAGATGTTCTGAGCTTGATTCACCTTCACTGAGGGCAGCATGGGTGGCTCCGGGGTCAACACTCCTCTTCCCCCCGTGTCTGCGTGGGTTTTCTCCGGGTGCTCCGGTTTCCTCCCACACCCCAGACACGCCAGTTTAACTGGTGTGTTTGGTTCGAATTGGCATATTTAATTGGAATTTGATTTATACAATAAATAAAGATTGGATCAATTGGAACCATTTTGCTCTGTGTGTTTTATTAAATGACAAATGTACTCATCATTCATCCATCTCACAATATATACTGTACAAGTGCTGCTACCTAATGTACAAAGTCTTGGCTTCAAAACTCAATGTTAATTTCAAAAAGTCTATTGATTTATTGAACAGCATGAATTATTGGCTGTCCTGGCTGGACAAAGTCAATACAGACTTCTTCTTTTCTCACGTGTTTCTTGGGTCAAAACTATTTGCAATTAAAATAAATGGTAGCAATTTAAAAAGAAAGCAATGGGGGTGAACTCAAATCAATACAAGGTGCATGGTACAGTAAATATTGCATTGTGTATTTGGTCCCAGTTGCAATTGGTGTTAAATTGACTCTCGCCCTGGTGTTCAAATTTTAGAGTTAAATTAACTCTAAATTAACACTGCCTTATATTATGTACTGTTCATTAAATTTAACACTATAGGTTAAATAACTGGAGAATGTAAATATTATTCTCAGTAGTTCTACTCTGTGTTAACAAATCACCTCTAAATTCCAGTGTTCATCATCACTGCATGGAGTTATGAAAAGTTAACACTGGAGGGTCAAATAAATGATAAGTGTTGATGTTACACAAGACTGTGTTGATAATTTATTCTATTACAGTTTAAAAAAACAGCACTGATAGTGTAAAATTCTAATATCCATTAACACCACACAGTGTCACTGAAACTCAGCACTATTTGTAAATTTATATCTCAGTGGTGTTAAATTTACACTTAATTTACTCTTTTGTAGTGTCCAATTACATCTAACAAATGTTGTTTTCAACATTGCTTTTTCAAATGTACCATTTAAGGACCAAAAAAATAATGCAACAGCTTCCATTATTGCATTACATTATTAACATAACATCCAAATGTCATGGAGAATACAAAATCACTTTTAAATATTGACCCAATTAATTAATTAGACTAGATTAAAAATGGTTGTAACCTTTTTGTCTCAGCACCTACAGTATAACTTTCCCATAGTCTATGATTAGTTTTTGTGGTGGTTCCAGATGGAAATTTGTTATTATTAATGTTAAAATAACATGTTTATAATCTTATAAAATACAGTTACATTTATACAATTGTTTCTTGTTCTGACTGATTCTAGGTTAATATAAAATTTGAATCAGATCACTGATGGTTATTTTCCTACAGAAACATATGCAGTCAGTAGTAGACACGATGGCATACATATTGATAAGTGAAAAAAACATTTTTACAAAGTTTACAGTTAAATGTTATTTCATTTTTTACAAGACAAACTAGCGGAATAAATGCATTAATCTCTTATTCTGGTATTTATCATGAGAAATAGAATTTGGGAGTCAAAGATCAAAATGACAGCTTTAGGCCATTTTAGAAATTATGGAATTCTGGTACCTCTAGTGTTAAAAATGAAAAAAAAAGAGGTTTTCTATTGAAGCATTGCTTCCTACAGTGTTGACAATAACACAGTGAATTGTGTTATATAATGAATAATAAGGAATGAATGATACTTGCCTTGAGGGAGAGACTACTCAGAAGAAAAAAAAAAACATGAAACCATGGGATTGTGACCCTGACCACAATATTTCACTAAGCGCCATGTACTTGTATTTTCTTTCAGCTTGATATTGAAACAACAGAGCATCTCTTTGTTTCATCCTCTCATACCCATTTGTTCTTGAAAAATGGTTAAGCAGCAAAACCACAGCAATTACTACTGTGGATAATAATATTATTTTTGGTGTATTATTGGAAGACACAAAATTGGATTTAATACATAAGGCTAAATTTATAAAGACCCCTGTGACCAACATGGGATTTCTGGGGCCGATACAGATATTAGGGAGTAAAATAATCCTGATATTGATATATACCATACACAATATGCTTTATTGTTCAAAATGATGCCAGGGTACTGAAACAGTAAATTTAACCAATATTTTAATGATTCTAAGTATCTATGAATAAAAATACAAATAGAGCAAAATTTATATTAAACCTTAATTAATTAAGAAAAAAAAAATCAGATATACATAACTTGCTGCCTATAAAGCCAACAAATAAACACAATCTGCATTATGTTATGTTAAGAAAATAAAGTTTGCATATTGGCACATATTATGCTAATATCGATATAGACCATGACAGCTGTAACAGGCAAATATCAGCCTGATATATTGTTTGATCCATATATCGGTCAGGTTCTAGACCCCCCCCCACCCCCCCCTCACATGCTGCTATAATGAAATTCGATCATATACCAAGTTCCTGAAATTAAAGATCTCTATCTCTCATAAGAAAATTATTTTATTAGTCAACTGCCACATACTGTCATTTTAAATTTTTTTCTAATTTTTTTTAACCGTAACATTATGATTTATCTTTTAATGTATTTTTTTTGTATCTGCGTAAATATCTTTTATGTAGTGCCTGTTCAGTATAAATTACTATACTAAAAGTACTTATAGTATAAATAATTATATAATTGGCTGTAAATTTGAAGTAAAAAAAAACATAAAAAACTTTTATTTCCCTTAACCTCATCATAACCATGCTGCCTTCAGGCTGCTTTGGTCGGTCACAGGATTTCATGAACTCACCCCCTCTCCCCAACCAAATAACCACAACATACGGCAAGCGCAGAGGGTCTGTTTTGTTTAAAGCTTTGCGGTTTCCCACTGTCAACACTTGGCTCGAGCACTGCTGCGGAGCAACGACGATGTCAGAGCAGGAGTCTCTGAGGTGAGAGGGGGTTGTAGCCGATTCCGTGGTCTGTCCAGGAACCATGGTCTCTAGCATGGACCAGTGGTTACTGCCACTAGGGGCGCTAGGGACACCGGTCCCCACAAGTGGCACAGTGGTCATGACCAGCTTCTTACTGGCACAGACCATGGTCTCTGGCACGGACCAGTGGTCACTACCACAAGGGGCGCTAAAGATACTGGTCCTGACCAGCTCCTCAGTGATCTGTCCTGTGGTCCTTGTGGTCTGTGAAGTGGCTTTAGTATTTTCTCCCTATTCCGGTCATTTTGGCAGCACTCTTGTGCCAGACAGCTCCAGAGTTACAGTAACAATATACAGAAAACATAAAACAATAGAGCATCAAATAAGTGAAGTATAAAAATAAGTGTCTAAAAAAAATTAAGTATAAAAATAAGTGTCTATGAGTAGTTTGCAAGTGAACAGTGCTTAATAGAATACCAGTAGAAGATATGTTAAGTACAAAGTAGAGCAAGGTAATGGCAATTTACATGGAGAGTAATATTGGCAGTTCTATTGAGAGGTATTGATAGTGGATGTAAAGATACCACAAGATATATCATAATTATTATGATCATTATTGTTATTATCATTGATTATGCAGATCCGCGTGGTCAGGACCAGCTGGTCTCTGGCACGGACCAGTGATCACTACCACTAGGGGCGCTAAAGACAGTGGTCGCGACCAGTGGCACAGTGGTCATGACCAGCTGCTTACTGGCACAGACCAACGGACCAGCTGCTCCCTGCAGAGCCGGTCCTACCCAATGGGGCGCCCTAGGCAAGATCTTATCTGGCGCCCCCCTCCATCGGCCATTTATATACAGGTACAAAAGAAATCGAATAGCATTGTTTTTACCATTGTCTTTCATTTATAAGATAACATGTCACCCAATTTACATACTTAACAAATGACAAATAAATACAAAAAAAAATCTGAAATACAATATAAATACCCTTACCACATTTTTTCTGATATACATGTTGGATTAGATACAACTTTATTGTCATTACAGTGAAATGTTGATTAGCAGATGCAAAGAAGCAGTAAACTGCAGTTTAATATGGCATGTGGGAATGTTAAGTTATGGAGTATTAATACTAATACTACTACTACTACTACTACTACTACTACTACTACTACTACTACTAATAATAATAATAATAATAATAATAATAATAATGTGTACTTTAACACTGATGTAAAGTTTATTTTTCCCTGCCTCGTTTCACATTGTTGTAGTTGTTTTTGGATCCTTTTGTTTCTTCATTAAACTCCACAAAACTGCTCCTCTGTCTCTGTCTGCGTTTGGGTCCTAACCTGAAAACCCCAGTAAACTGACAATAAGTTACATTTCATGATGGTTGAATGGTTCAGATGGTTAAAACGTGCAGTTAAAAGCAAGGTTACGTTAAATTCAAACACATGATTTCATGTTGTTTGATGTTGTACTTTTAGACCACAAGGTGGCATTTGTGTTGTGTGAACTACTAAGCAATAGATAGAGGAAGAATGTTACGTACTGCTGATAACCGTTCAACAGCAAAAAAAAACCAAAACAAAACAAAACACAAAAGACCCCTGATGTCCTGCTTCAGCATTTAATCAAAGCTGCAGTTAATAATACTACTGTACCATGACTGTCCCTTTCCAGTGCTGTCGTAGTAATTGCAGGCATGAATTACCTCTGCCATGCAAGACTCGTGCACTTTCCTCCCCTACAAAAAAGAATCTTTGAACTGTTAAAGATTTACTTGCAACTTATTTCATAGCCTGCCTCTATTATCAGTTGCCTAATGTCTGATTAGTTATTAGTTAAATTAATGATTTTTACACATTTTATCACCTTAGGAACAGCATCGGCAATCAAGCAGGCTGCGTGATACATCCTGAGATGCCCCAACTGGACTTGGTTCAAGGGTTCATTTGTCATGTCTGTCCCTTTGATATCAAGCTCAGCTGCCTGAAGTGAGTGAAATAAAAGACAACCAATGTTTGTACAACATGAAGTTAATCTATGTAATAACCCAAGTATAGTATCTATTAAAACAATAGCAATTCCTTAAATAATTTCACAATACCAAGAAGGGGATATATTTCATGTAATTCAGTAGGCCAAATCAAATATTTTTTTTTCCTTTCACAAAACAGTACTCACCGTGCAGACTAAGACACCACAGTTGACGTCATCTTTCTGTCTCCACTGGTCTGCATATGAAATGGACCATTCCTTCAGCCTCCATATGTTCTGAAATGCAAGGCTAAAAACGACAGACGTATCATTTTGTGGTCTGTCTTTCATATAATGTCACAGTTCATTAAAATAAATGTGTCTACATACCTTAGAATGTCCATATCAGGTGGAGAAATCAAGGTGTACTTTTCGAGGGAATCGTAGACTCTGATTTCTGTTTTTGAGCCATCAAATACCTGTCAACAAAATGGCCAGTATAAGTATCGTGCAGTCCACTACATGCAAATAAAAATTACTAAAGCCTTTTTATGGTTATCCATGGTGGCTCAGTGGGCTACGGGCATAGCATAATTGTGATATCAGGTTTTAATCTGGCCCTGGACCTTTGTCAAGTCTTCCCACCTTCTATCCTGTCTCTCTCTAAAAAAAAAAAAAAGAACTGAAAAAAAAAGAACTGTCAATCAGAGGCAGAGTAGGGTGCATCATAACAAGCCAATCAGAGCCCGAGTGAGGCGGGTCTTGGCGTGGCCATAGTAGGATTCATAATATCGCTTCCTGGGCAGACCACGGAATCGGCTACAACCCCCTCTCCTCTGAGCCGGTGAGGGAGGGGCGGGCGGGCCAGTGACATGACGCTGCGTTGCGCTTTCAAAATAAAAGCACGTGAGTTAAAGATTTAAAAATCAAATATTTTTTCCTCTGCGGTATAATTTTTGGGTGGGACAAATGCGCCTGTCTCCAATATTGGAGGGGACACGTCCCCCCCATCACCCCCGGTTCCTACGCCCATGGCCTGAGGGATATTCAAACTCCCATCTTCAGTCATATAAGACAAGGGTCTATGTGGGAGAGAAAAAAAAACTGAGGTCAGTACAAAACTGAATTACTGCACTTAAGTAGATTTTTCAGGTATCTGTACTTTGAAATTTCTTTTGAGTATTTCTTTCTACTCCTTACTCTACATTTTCAAAACAGGCACATTACTTTGTATTTGCGGGGAATTATCGATTATTTTTGTTATTTGTGACTGTGTTGCCTCCCCATCATCAGGACTAATTTCAACCTAAATGAGGGACAATAACATACCCTCTAATGATGAGTAAAAGCTCAAAAGGCAAATAAATAAATAAATAAATAAATAAATAAATCTGACTCATCATGTACACTGTATTACACATGGTAGTTATCAGGCAATCACAAGAAATGTTTCACACCAAAATGTATATTAAGATCTTTCAGTGACAGAGTACCAAGAGTATACATGCAAAAAGCCTACATGTCATCAATCAATGTCTCCCCCTTGTATGTGCAGAAATATGTCCTCCATCCTGTGTGTAGTACACAGACTTCCTCCTTTGTACCCTGCAGTAATATTTTTTTTGTCTTGCACCTGGATATTTTTGTCTGTATGTTACATTTGGTCCCTCGTGAGTTTTAAAGTAAAAATTAAGAATGGCTCCTGAACAATGTTGCTTCTATTACTTGAATAAAAGATTTTAATACTTCTTTTGTCAATCTGGTTAATATCAATCAGACTTTATTTATATAACACTTTTCATCCAAACAAAATGCAATACAAAGTGCTTCACACAATAAAAACAATAAAACACAAAACAGAAACTGAGGAAACACTATCATAAGTGAGGAAACACCAGAGGCAGGGCAAAAACTTAAATTAGAAAATCATTTAAAATCAGTCAGTAAATAAGTTAATAATGATCAGTGGATAAAATAGAAGGATGTGCCAGCTATGAAAACAGATTAATAAAACTAAATAAATAAACAGATACATTTCAATTAAAAGCCAGGCTAAAAAGGTAGGTCTTGAGTTTGCTTTTAAAAAATCCAACACTCTCTGCTGCCCTCAGGTCTTCAGCTGTGGATCACAGTCATAAAAGGATGCCTCACCATGAGTTTTTGTTCCGACCTTGGGGATAATTAAAAGGCCACTACTAGAAGACCTGAGGGTTCTAAACGTTCATACGATAAAAGAAAATCTGATATACAGGTGGGACTAAGACCATTAGGAGCTTTACAAAGCAATAAAAGGATCTTAAGGAAGATAATATCAATCAGATTCAAATGGCAGTTACTCTCCTGACCAGTCATTTCATTCATGTCAGCGTCATCATGTACAATATTAATGATACACATACAGACTAATTATAGCTATTCACGTCAGCTTTGTGATTCATAGCTGTTGTATGCATATGGATCTGCAAATGACCTGTATGAGTGTTTTAACAGTATGAGTTGTGTGTACACTCATTTGGATTTGAAAGCGTGCAACCTGTGGTCCATTACAGACACTCCCTTTTCATTAGGCCTTTATCTGCATAATGTAAGACTGAATGAATACTTGATCAATCGGACACAGATAAAGCATTTGTGTGACGCTTTTTTTTTTGTATGACGCTGGTTTGCTCAGGGTAGGTCATCCACTTGCCCTGCCAATGTCAATGAAGCTAAGCAACACAGGTTTACAATACACAACACATTACAGTTTTGTTTTATAATCGCTAATGCGTATGTTTAATCTGTAGTCACATTTTCAATCCTCAAACACAATTATATATATAGATATACATTCACCAGCCACTTCATTAGGCACACCTTGCAAGTACAGGGTTGGACCCCCTTTTGCCTTTGGAGCTGCCTTCATTCTTTGAGGCATAGATTCAACAAGGTGCTGGAAACATTCCTCAGAGATTTTGGTCCATATCGACATGACAGCATCACACAGTTGCTGCAGATTTGTCGGCTGCACATCCATGATGTGAATCTCCTGTTCCACCGCATCCCAAAGGTGCTTTATTGGATTGAGATCTGGTGACTGTGGAGGCCACTGGAGTACAGTGAATGCATTGTCGCTCTGTGACATGGTGCATTATCCTGCTGGAAGTAGCTATCAGCAGATGGTACAGTGTGGTCATAAAGGGATGGACATGGTCAGCAACAATACTCAGGTAGGCTGTGGCATTTAAATTATGGTAAATGGTAAATGGTCTGTATTTATATAGCGCTTTTCTAGTCTTATAGACCACTCAAAGCGCTTTCACAATTACATCACATTTACCCCATTCACACACACTTTCACACACTAATGACAGGTGG